>QMIH01001112.1:46522-77558 GCA_003987875.1 Clarias batrachus | reverse complement strand
GTAGAATGAGTTGAGGAAGGGGGTGGGTGATGGGCTTTTCTTAGTGCTTGTAGAAAGTAAAGACATTGCTGCACAGTCATGAACGGGCGGAGTGAAAAGCAGCAGACTGCGCATACAGCCCTGAGGGACCCCAGTGCTTTGTGCGGCAGTGTTGGAGATGCTGCTCCTCATCTGGACTGCTTAATTTCTCCCAGGATACAGTTGCATAAGGGAAGCATTTTGGTTTATCAAGATCGGCTTTTCATTCGGCTGTGGAGGAATGCTTGCGTTAAATGCTTAACTAAAGTCAGTAAACAGCATTTGTGTGTATGTTCCCTTTTTTGTTCAGATGGAGGGTGGTGGTGATGGCCTTGTCTGTTGAGTGATTGGGAGGATATGTGAAGTGCATGGTATACAAGTAAGGCGGCGGCAAGGAGCCTCCGGAAAATGTGCATGAACAATCTCTCCACTTTGCATCTGAAATGCTGTCATTATACTGTTTACATGGATGGTTTCCATTAAGACTGTCCTATCCTCGATTGATGCTCTGAGGACCTGGGACTACAGTTGTCTACCTGAGCCTCAGATTCAAACTGGACTCCTTTTAATTTTAATTTTAACACATCTCCTGTTACACTGAACTTCCAGTACACATTATTATGCTGATCAGTCTCTGCTATCCGTTGTCACCCAGATGAGGATGAGTTCCCTGTTGAGTCTGGTTCCTCTCAAGGTTTCTTCCTATTACCATCTCAGGGAGTTTTTCCTTGCCACCGTCGCCCTCGGCTTGCTCATCAGGGACAATCCAATCTAATCTTGATTCACACACATTGCATAAAAACTTACTTCTTTTTATTGTGTAAAGCTGCTTTGCGACAATGTCAATTGTTAAAAGCGCTATATAAATAAAATTGACTTGACTTGACTTGACATCTCTCTTAAGTGACCAGTGCACATGTGTTCTTTAAACACTGCTGTACCCAGATGTCATATTGATCCTATAAATGTAAGGAGCTCATCCTAATAGTCAGATAACAAGTGAAAACATGTGAAAGGGCAAATGTTTTTGCTTCAGCTAATGATTTTAATATGTAATTAAAGTGCCACTAGGCAGTGTTCCAGATGGACAACACAACTCTCCAACAAGTCAATTCCATGTAAAAAGGTTTTAACCTTAATAACATTAACTAATTTCATTTGCACACACATTGTTCACAACAGCTCCCAATTATTTAAATGCCACGTAGCCTTAAATCCCAAGTGATACCATAATGCTAAGAAATACTAGACACACAAAAACATCACTCTGGAGCCTGACCTCCTTTTATTTTTCCTCTTCTGGCATAATCCATCCTCGAAGGTGATCGTAAGAATTCAGGAATAAAGGAACATGACGTCAATCAGGGATACATTTGCATTTGATAATAGGTCTCTTGTGCACAACTAGTCGGACCATGCCTGATAGATCAATGTTAGGAGATAAATCATTAGTACAAGCTTTAAGAACATCTTCTGCAAATCAGCATGCAAGGCACTTGTTTTTATTGAGCTGTGAGGATTAATGTAATATGCTTGAGAAGAGACTCAATATTATTCTTCAATATTCATTTTTTGTTAAGAATGGGCTAAATTGAAGTTAAAATTATATTTATAGGATCAAAGACGGTTAAAGATCCGTTCCTGCTCAGGATGTGCATACCTACATCCTGTAAAGAATTTATGAATTATGTATTAAAATAAAAAAAAAAAATACAAAAAATCTCTAGTTAAAACTATATCAACCCTATTCTCCTGTAGTTAAAATGCATGGGATGCATGAAGTAAAACATTGTTAAAGGTGTGCTGATGATATACATAGAGTCATTTTCTCTTGATGACACTTCAGAGTGCTTTAGCCTCCACAACCAGGCTCCGATCAATTCAGAGTGTCCTCTGCAGGAACACTGACCACTTAAGAAAAACTCTTCTAAGCAATGAACAGCCATGACAAGATGATATCCGCCCTGTGTGGTCGGCCAACAAAATCTTAGTTTTGGACATGCCCTCCTTTTTCTTTTTCTGTTTCCTTCACTCCCTTTGTGCTGCTTAACGTTATTCAACTTTGATTTGAATTCCTTAAAGACTTTTGAGGAACAAAACAATATTCCAGACACAGCTCCTTTGAGTCAACGCCACGCAGACCTCTGAACAGCAAGAGGGACATCGCGGCATACCAATAGGTCTGGAAAAGGGCACAGTGTAAAGACCGATGCAAACGCTGTCTTGCATAATTGCACTTTATAAAACCTGACCAGTCACTCATTATTATTTCGTGTACACTGGTGCGGAGCTTTAATTAACAAGGAGTCTGCTGCAGTAAATCAATTAAAACACCGGCGCTATTACTGTGATCAAATAAGCCCGCAGTGTATCATTCATAAATAGACTCCGGCTCTGGTTCAATATTTGATGCGCGATGCACTTGATATCATGCAAACAATTACTAGGGCGTTTGGAGCTTGATGATAAAATCTTTCATCCATAAACAACGCGGGTTCAAAAACAGGAGGAGCCTCGGTCTTACACAGTATTTATTGCAAATAACTAATGTGTCACTTAGGATTTCATTATCCTGATTGTGATTTATTTGATCCCTTTTTAAGAGTGAGCCTGCACACAAAGCCGTTAATAAGCCTTCATATGGATATGGTTAGGTTTTTTGGGGGGTCTTATTCATACCTCAATGTTCACTGACACCATCATCATGACAGTCGTCACACACATTTGTCGAACATCTCATTCCAGAGTTATTCCCCTTTTGCTCTTATAACGTGCTTCACACTTCAGGGAGGGCTTTCCAGCATGGATTCGTGTCCATTCAGCTACTGTACTCGAGCATTACTGAGGTCAGGCATTAGTGATGCTGTGATGTCAAGGAGGCTTCGGGTCCGGTTCATCAAAACGGTGTTCAGTCAGGGCTCTTGTTCAGTCAAGTTCTTCTACTGCAACCTTAACAAACCCTGTCTTTATGAAGCTTTCATTGTGCATTGTCATGCTGGAACAGGTTTGGATCTCTTCGGATCTCCAGTGCAGGGAAAATTGTAGTACTACTGTGTACAAAGATAGTGTGACAGTCGGGGGTGCACAAATTATTGGAGAATGTTAAAAGCCTCTTTTACAGAAAACAGGTAAATACTGGAAAACGTATTATCATACATATAATAAATAATGAAGCAGAGATTTTTGTTGCCATATGTTTGTATAGAGGACATTCAGATTTAGCTTCACTTTGTTATGCTGATACCTAAAGTTTCAATAAAGAACAAGGATGAGATCAAGACCAGGGCCTTATTTACTAAGCATCTCAGAATCATGAATCATAATGAATCAGGTTCAAAGTTCATTTAGGACCGAAAATAGTCCTACCTCAGAGTAGGACATAAAAGTTATTTCTAAAGCTTCCTACTGTATTCTTACTTTCGACGAGGAGGAGGACTGAGCAGAGGAAAGCATGTGATGTCACTTTTTACGACACTGAGAGCCGCAAAAGTAGCCTGCACCTTATAGTGGATGTTGTACTTTTGACAGGTTTTTGTAGTTTTAAACAGTGGAAAAGCGAAATTATGAAATCAGTGGCAGTTATGTAAAAGCTTTCAAATTTATGTCTCAGCTGCATGACATTGTCCTAATCAGGCTGCTCCAATCACACCAGTTTTAAGCCCATATAATAGAGCTGTGTAGGACTGTTATAATGACTTCGAAGATGAAGTGAAACTGAAGAGAGGATGAGAGGGTTTCACTTGCGGAGGGGGTAGTAAAATGCTAAGAAATAATTACAAGGAAATTCTGCCCTCTTACCCTCACTCACTCCTTGTCTAAGCAGCTTTATCCTGTATACAGGGTTGCAGGGGGCCTGGAGCCTATCCAAGGAGACGTAGGGCACGAGGCAGGGTACACCCTGGACAGTGTGCCAATCTATAGCAGGGCACACACACGTACACTCTCATTCACACACTACGGGCAATTTGGGAATGCCAATTAGCCTAATCTGCCGGTCTTGGGAAGGAAACTGGAGTACCTGGAGGAAACCCACCAAGCACGGGGAGAACATGCAAACTCCATGCGCAAAAAAAATGGGAATTGAACTTGGACCCTGGAGGCGCAAGGCGACAATATAAAAAGTGAGTGGTGGGCCACTAATCATTAATGCCACTTTGCCACATGTACCCCTGAGGTGTGTGAAACATGGGGATACAGCGTGTTAATGATATACTGAATTATATATATATATATACAATTATTTTAATTTGTGTTCCATGTATGATGCCCATGACTCTATGAATGCAGCTTATTTTTTTTATGGATTTCATCCTGTGTGATGGGGAAATGATGATGATTCTGTGCATGACCTGCAGTGCTGTAAGAGCAGAGTTTAATTTGTTATTTCTGACACTGTCGGCTGTGTCACTGTTTCCAAGCTGCATCTTCGCTGTTACTAAAAAAAATGTAGAGTATCAGTCATCTGTTCTTTAATGGACCAGTTACATACCGCATACATAATAAAAAAAAAAAAAAAAAAGTATTCCGTTTTTGTACAAACGTATCTTTTATTAGCTCTGTGTCACTCAGGGATACTCATGCTCTCTGCCTGAACACCATTTACTCACTACTCCTAACCAGTTTGCACACCTCTGGAGCTCTCCTACATTTTGATGGAGATAGGAGTGATTTCCTATTTTAAGAATCTTGATAAATAGCGCTTAGTCCTACTCCTGAAAATAGGACCAAAATGGGATCATACTGTAATTTGTTGAGATTTCCTACTCTGAGACGCTTAGTAAATACAGGCCCAGGACTTGTTACTTTTGCTTGTCACATTGTCTTTTATCCTAATTAACGGTCACACATTGTATGCTTTTATACAGAAGTTCACATTAGACTTAGGAGTTTCCAAAATGTTTATTTCCCAACTAAAAGATGATGCACATCATGCATTTTTTTAAATGTACTGCCTCCAGATGCTGCTTAGAGGAGGCACATTTTTCTAGCCAATCAAAATGCAGGGCTCAGAAACACCCATGTTGGGAACTTTATCGAGCATTTTCCATCTTGCAAAGCTGGGCAGAACTGGGTGGAGTTGAGCAGTGCTGGACTGCACTGAGCATTGAGTAGGGGATGGTCCCTTCTTCTGATTGGCTGTTCTTTGATTGCCATAAATTACAGTAATATTGAATTTGTCCGATTTAAATCAACCTCATCAAGATTTCAGTCCTGATATACAATATAGCCACCATCCCCACCACATGGGTGTACCTAAATGAATTAAAGGAAATTTAGGAATTTATGAGCCATATTTCTTAAATAAGTACACCTTTTACACATTTACATTGGTAAGAAGTGTTGCCGTTGTCTCTATACCTGTATTCAAACATAATATACCGCATATCGTAACACGTATTAATGATAACAGTGATGCCACTTGGCACGAGACCTAGCTTTCATAAAGCAGCAGATTGAGCTCATGTCATAAACAAAGTGAGCTCTCTGAACAAGCAAGTGCAACACTATGCATGCCAATATTGTAAGTGTCTTCCTCAATATGTCAACAAAGCATCAAATCTTCAGAAGTGTAGGGATAAACATTTTTAGGTTTCCACACACAATAACTCTGAAATTCAGCAACATCTGCTTGTTTCGCACCATTAACACGTTTAGAGACGCAATCCTAAAGTACTCACGCAGAGATTCTTCTGCAAATCAGTTACCTACATTTCACTGGCAAGACAATTTACAATGATTTTTTTTCCCCCTCATTGTTGCATCACATAAGGGTGATTAACACCTCCTTTTATTGCGTTCATTACAGTACACTTACTTGTCTTGATTTGTTTATAGGAAAAACATTATTGAAGTTTATATTGAATTATTAATAGTGTTAATCTGCTAATTGAAGGTGTATGCTCATTATTCCTGCGAGAAAAATCACTACAGTATTTGTCGTCGGCACTGGTGTTAAGGGGATTACGTTTTTAGCGCAGGCCTAATAACATTGGCTTTTACTCTCATTTTCAAGTCTTGTTAAAAATAAAGTGAATCCAGTGTAGGAAAAAAACCTAAAGCTTTCAACGGTTCCAGAATATGATGAAGCTACAATATACAACGCTGAGTTATGGCAGAAAGTTATCTTGTCCAGGCAGCGATCTGCAGTACACGATGACTATGACCTGCTGCTTTTTCCATATTTTGTTCGAGCTGAGTGAACTGATGAGGACGTACAGGAGCCGGATTGAGTAAAAAAGTGAAGCATTGCTGCATTAGGATGTCCCTCGATTGGCATTGTGCAAAATGTACTGTAGGAAATTGTTTCCCAAAATGGAGTTTGCGTTCCACAACAAACGTTGAGCTTGATCAGAAGTTCCTGCTGGCACAAATTAATTCCAGTCTTGTTTCTGAATTATTCAATATTTTCAACAGTGTGTGATTCTTATCATCGCAGGAAACCTTCCAAATAACATGGAACACTTTCCAACTAGACAACTGAAACAAGCAATAGCCAGCAAAAGAGCCAGGAATGTTAAGGACTACACGGACTGCAGGGATTAGGATGAGTTTGTGAAGGTCTTGAAAAAAGGTTTTCTATTTCGCTGCTTCCTATGTACTGTATCTGTGCATAATAATGTAATTAGTAAAAAAATAATTTAAAAAAAGTATTATTTCTACCTTTACCTTCATTTGTGATGTCACATGATTACAGGCATGGAAAGGCTTCCTCAAGATTAAGAAAATCTGAACACAAAATGCAATGGAAACTCATTTGCTTTACATTCTGCCTTTATTTGTCACCTATGTATACAGTAGTGAACAGTGAAATTCTTTATTCTTCAAAGATCCCACCTTTTTTTTTGTTAGTAGGCTGGGGTCAGAGTGAAGGCCCCCTGGAGCAGACAGGGTTAAGGGCCATGCTCAAGGGCCCATCAGAGGCAACCTGGCACAGCTGGGGCTCAATTTCCGATCATTAACTTTTTACGATAGTATAGATTGTGGTAAGTATTCTCAGCTTTAAAGCTTCAACAAAAAGTCCCACATAAAGTGGAGGAAAAAAGACATCTAAAAAAAAAAAAAAGACAAAAACACAAAAGAAAACAGAGTTGGTTAAAGCCACTTGGGAAATGAATATACAGTAAGTTAATTTTGGATGTTTGTTGTTTTGTTCCAACACATTCAAATGTGCCAGTGCACAAACTTAATCTGTTGTCTGTCTTCCGTGAAATCAGGAAAATCTGATAATGACTTGGGCTTCAGAGAGAAACTGTATGCTAATGACTGCCAAAAATGAAATTGTCAGTCAGAGCTCAGTGTTCATCATGAGTTTCAGTGCTGAATTGCGATTTACATCATCATTAAGCACAGGTGTTTGTGCACTGTATTTTTAGGACAACGAGCATGTTGTTGTTCTCGTCTTAAAAATAACACTTTTTTTTTTTTTTACCCAAGAATTAATTGTGATAACTTTATGCTGAGTCGTATGTCAAGTCATTTTACATGGGTTAAAAATCAAAATGTCCTTTCAAGCTGAAGATGTGTACTGTGCTTTGGTAGATTTTGATGTTTTATATATATATAAATATATAAATATAAATATATATACATATTTTTTTTTTTATAGAATCATTAAAAAGTAACAGCTTTACATTTTAATCGATCTGCTTGACAGATTCCATTTTTCTGCTAAATGCGAAAAGACCAAACATTCATAACATATATGATAATATGTTTAGATTATTATTATATATTTTTCACAGCTTAATTTCATAGTTAAAAAAAAAAAAAAAAAATAATTGTTCAAAATTTCCACTGACACCCTGAATGTAGGTTGTTAGAGCTTGCGCTGCACTTCCCTTGACAAAACTAATAATAATAAAAAAATATTGAACATTTTATTAGGATTACAGCGGACATGGTGGCATGACTGGGTAACGCTAAGGTTCAAATCAGACCTGCCTGATATTTCAGTGGCTAACCTAAATTGTCTCTGCATTTGTGCTGAGCTGACAAGAGAAGACAATTACTTTTCCACTGTGGAAAACTGCATGTTTAATTACCCCATGCAGAAATTCGCTTGCTATTGCAAGGTGCATAAATAACACTGAATACGTTGGATGAAAAATGAGGAGAACCTGTGAAGATGCTACAGCGAGCATCTTCTCTGTAAGCACTACAGTAAATGTCTGGCTGGGAAGGTGGGAGGAAAATCTTAGCATAACGAGATGTGATCTGAACAATATCTGCGGGCAGGGCAGACTGGACACTGGGAAATTCAGGGTTTTTTTTTTCCCAGAAAAGAAAAGGAAAGTGAGAGAACATTGAAGAAATGCAGCTGGCATATGCAAGGCTGTATTATGAAAATGAATAAATATATAAAGTTTTCGTTTCTAGAGTACTTAGTACCTGGTCATGCTTTGAGTTTGTCAGAATTTGTGGGATTTTCTTTCTCCACCTGCCTTTTCACCATTGACCACAACTTTCCAATGGGATTAGGGTCTGGGGAGTTTCCTGGCCATAGATGCAAAATTCCAATGTTTTGTTCCCTGAGCCACTTAGGTATAATTTTTGCCTTAAGCAAAGGTGCTCCATCTTGCTGTAAGAGGCATAGTTCGTCACCAAACTGTTCTTGGATGGTTGGGAGAAGTTGCTCTTGGAGGATGTTTTTGTTCCTGGTAGTGTTCACTTTTCTTCTCCGGACAAGCTTTTTCTGAATTCCTCAAACAATCGAAAAAATATTCATCAGAGAAAATGACTTCCTAGCAGTCAAATCCTTGTGCAAACTATCAGTCTGTTCTTGGTGTTTTTTTTCCTGGAGAGAAGTAGCTATATTTTCTGCCCTTCTTGAAATGTATAAAAGTGAGCTCTACCATCAGCCTTGTGTTCCTGCTTCTCAGCCAAGGGAGTGGGCTCACTCACAATTTTGCCTAGGAACACAGCCACGAATAAAGAATGGTACAAAAACATCACCCACCCTTATGTAATGCTTGTAATTGTACTTCAGTATACCATACATCTGACAAAAAGATCTTTTGGAGTAAATAAAGCAAATAAATTAGCCTTTATTTTTTTGTGTTTTTAGTAATATTTTAGTAACTTTTTAGTAATCTCTGAAAGTAATACTTAATGTGAAATATTAGGAGAAGTGAGATTAGCTAGGCCAGTTAGTACTGTTACAATAGTCATTTGATATTGACCACAAGGCTGCATTTATAACCCATCACCACATTGTAGCAGACAGCAAGTGTGACAACCTCTAAGGTTGTGATGCTACTGAATTGTTGATATTGCTGGCCTTGGCTTACAACTATCCAGAATTACAAATGATTACCATTGAATCTATCCATTCATTCATTGTCTATAGAACTTATCCTGTGTAGCATGGGGTCTGGAGCCTATCCCAAGGAACTTAAGGGGCATAACATTGGGTACATCCTGGATGGGGCACCAACCCAACACAGGGCACAAGTGCACACACACTCACACACCCGATCATAGGAAACCTACCAAGCACAGGTAGGATGTTCAAATTCCTTACCTTACCTGCTAACAACCAAATCATGGTCAATAAAATCAGTCCCAGATGTAAACAGTGCAAAAACAGGAAGCATGTACAAGTAATAATACAATTAATTTAGTCATGGCCAATTGCCACCCATTGGGCAACACTTCCTTTTATACACAACAGTTATGGACCAGGGAGAGCCCTCATTTGAGGCATGTGAAGCCAGGCAAATGTCTCTTCTTGAGCAATTGCTTGTGTAATGTCAGGGGGTGGCACAACACACTTGGAGGAAAGCACTATCCACCCACTTCCACATGCATGAAATCAAAAATGCTCATTGGATAGATTTGCTATAACTAGGACGCTCAGTCACGGGTGGTTGTGGCATGGAACAGGATTCAGATAATTAAAATACTGTACTGTTAATAACATGTAATGAAGTGCAATGAACATTTATTAAGCCGTGTGCAGACTGTGTGTTCGATTATCTTGTGGAAATGTGTTTGCCATTGCGAGGTGCATAAACAACACAGAATATTTTGTGTGTAGAATTAGGAAAACAGGGATCGACTTGTCTGTGAGCAGAATGGTTTACTGTAATCTGATTGTCATTCACAGTGTTAGGTATGCAACGTGCAGCGGAGATGCATTTTAAGAGATTAAAGTAGTATTAGAGTTTTCAAAAGATTGCAGGTAAATAAATAAACAAAAAAACAAGTAAATCCCGTATGGGATAAATAAAGTGGCAGACAGTAATTCCTGTATTATAGAAAAAGTTCTGCATTAGTGTAATGATGAACAATGTTCCAATACTAGTGAATGTACTTTGAATCCTTTCATTTTGGACAAATGTTATGTTTCTGGGAAGATTCTGTTCCTCCAATATGCCCCTGTCTGTGGATGTATAACAATCAGATGAAGCCTCATCAGGTGGCCTACACAAAAGCAATTTAATAAGTATGCTAATCAGAGTCTTTAGTTTGTCATATTTATGATGAGTTGGGAATATACATAAATATTTAATGACCAAATAAATCAGTCCTCTTGGTGGTCCGGTGGGGTGACAGGCAAGTTTATGATAGCATGTTTAAAATTTAAAGAGACTCCTTCAGTAATGGTTGTGAAAGAAAAACACACAGCGTCTTACTCATGGTACCATTTAGAGTGGTATTCAAACCTCATGCCTAACTACTGTAGCAGCCTTGGGGGACTTACTTTGCAATTGTAACATACAAAATTACAAGCTATTAGCTATGATTTAAAATAGCTAAGCTACACCAGAATGATGATGTTTATGAAGTGGCTATTTATACTACTAGCTACTAATATAACTATACTGAAGCTCTTGGCACAGTCAGATTAAACTCTTGGGTAATTTCAGGTTTTCTTCATTAGGAGTATGCATCCTGTATCGTGATGTTGTTATTCTCCACACTGGTCCAGGAAAGGTGAGGCATGCACATTCTACCCAATTGAGAAGTACTGAATTTGGATCAGCATTGACATTGTGATTTATTTTTGTGATGCAGTCTGAACTAAAGTTGAACTAGCTGCATGAAAAGGCAAAAAGAAGAGTAGACATTTTTCATGTTACTGTATACCACTATGAGTATTGGAAAAAAAAAAAAAAAAACTAGTATTAAAAAAAATTACACCACATTGGAAATTTTTGAGCTATGACCCAAACAAATGAATCTAGTTAAATGAATTAATTGGTAGCAAATAGCATTTTGCCTTAAAACCAGCAGGTCAAAAAACAACTTGCCGATGTTGTAAAACCCAAACCGATGGCATGAACAGGATTCAAACTGCGATCTCAGCACTGTATGCTGGATCAAAGAAAATATACGGTTGATGCTAGGAAATGTTTGTACATAAAATCCTGCTCTGCAAAGACCACATTACAGATATGATGCACCTCATCGTAATATTTCTGCAGAAAATTATAACATTACAACACTGAGAGATGTGTGACACAAGATACATGCATTGTATGCAGGAAGCTGTTGTGTCCATCCCACCTTCAGTCTTCAGTCTTCAATTCTAATCGCTGTTAGAAACAGCGTAAATGCTCCAAATGAAGGTTGTAATATCATCATTTTGAGGTTGTACTGTATGTGCACAGGCACTTACATTGCAATCATAAGTTGTTGTTGTTAGTCTTTTGCCCGCACCAGTCGTCACAGTGGACAATCCAATGCGCTCAACAACTTGGCACAGGTTTTAATCTGAATGCCCTTGCTGAAATATCCCTGCCATTTTATTTGGCACTGCATCCAGTGGTTGGTGTTTGGGAAATTGGGTGAAGCTGGCAGGCAGGAAACCTACATTACCACTGAGCAACCAATGGATCACAATCATAGTCACTTTACTATTTAGTAGCTAATGAGTGGCCAATCAGGAGGTGATGTAAGGCATGTTCTGTCAGAGTGATGAGCAACCAAAAAATTCCATTCAGGCCCATTTGACATGCTGTTGCAAGAAATCTGGGAATACCCAACGTTGGACAAAAAAATAAAATAAAATGTGCCTCTTTTTTAATGCAGAATCAGCTGGAGTCCAGTGGCACTGTTTGGCAGCTTACAGTGACCACACTATTTCATGAAAAAAAAAAAAAAATTCTATTTAAAAAAATGGGTACTTGCCCCTGTGCACATATACAGTATTCCATGGAAAGTTTTTTTTTTTTCTTTCTCCCACACTCATACAAGATGAGACGGTGCAGCATCTTAAAGAATAACATTATGAACAACATTTAACATGATTGGAAAGAGTACATGCTTGGTCAGCTTATCCTTTAAAACATGGCCACAGTTTCTTTATAGACCACATCAACACTGGCATTATTTATTAATTCAGCAAATCAAAAAATGAAATTAAAAGCGTAGTAAAATAGCCGGCGCACCTGCGCACACATTACAGTTTTATGCTCTCGATTTATTTTGTTGTGGTCATTAATTGTGTGCACAATTATCTGCCGGCATGCAATATACAAAAGTGCTAATAAATACCTGTATATGCCTTGGGTACAATTTGCAACAGTAGATACAGAAGTTTTTCACCCCGATTCTGACTTTCCACCATGGTTCATTTAGCTGATTGTGCAAATACTTGGATGTACAGTACCAAGCTTACAAATTAAGATGAACGCAATATTGTTAATTCAAGGCTAATTGGCAGTAAATGATGCGATAATTGCAATAAATCTGTTCATGCAGCAATATATTATCAACTAGCCTCGTATTAGATGTTTATTTCACTGCTTGCCATCTTCTCATTCATACTTCATCATGTTAGTGTTTATTTTCTGATTGTGTCTTGCTTTTTTGTTACATCACATTTCAGTTACCAGTGAGGAAAATAAAAAAATCTGCTTCTTCAGTCTGCATTTTTTATACAGGGGCTTAGAGGAAAGTGTGTGTGTGTGTGTGTGTGTGTGTGTGTGTGTGTGTGTGTGTGTGTGTGCGTGTGTGTGCGTGTGTGTGCGTGTGTGTATGTGTGTGTGTATTTGAATTCATTGGTCTAGATGCCATTAAAAAAAAAAAAAAAACTTTGCTATGCTTTAACTAAAGAAATCTGGCCAGGCTTGGATGCGTAAAACACACGCCAGTAATTTTAATCATACATGAGGGGAGTTCAAGTTAAACCATGACTTGTGCAGAGTAAAACCTACTTTAAGTCTCTATACAATCACCTGCTACAGTGATGCCAGTGTTTTACTAGTGGATGAATACCATCAAAGTAGAAATTCCCTCCCGGGAACTCCTTTAACATCCCTAACATGTGGAAATGGCTTGGAGTAAGGGATGTAGCAATTACTCCCACATTAGTTCCTGTTACTTACAAGTGGGGTTGGTAAATGATGGTGTGTATAGTTTCTACAGACCAACACATCTCTTCTGCAAGTTGTTAATTGATTATCAAGAATCCACTTGCTAAATATTCACAGGAATGCCTGCAGGGGGCACCGGGCCACCTCAGCCAAGAGCATCATTCAAGGATGTATGGCCTTCTGTTAAATGTTTGCACCATTCAGATGTTTTACTGCGGCTAAGAGTCTCATCATTGTACTGTGCTTGGAGTCTTCTGTAAATGTCAATCGGTTTTATTCCTTCATTCACCAGAAAATTTTATCACAAGTCCTGGTTTCACTTGAACGCCCCTCGTAAAATGTGCAACCAAGTACATTAACTCTGTGTACATTATTTTCTTTTCTTTCATATACCAAACATCATAGGAGGCTATAATGCAGTTGGGTGAATCAGGGAGGAGTATTAAAGATCCATGAACTGGTGAGAGGAAAGGACAGTGTGATGATGGTCTAGTCCCAGCTTTGACTGAAGGGCTTGCTAAACAGCCATGCTGAGTGGAGCATGTCAGCCTCTAAAGTCTGGGGGCAGAGGACAGTGAGAGAGAGAGAGAGAGAGAGAGAGAGAGAGAGAGAGAGAGAGAAGGAAAAGCAGAGAGCAGTCCAGCCTTTTATGGAGGCAATCAGCGACCCTTGATACAAGCCAATCAGAAAAAAAAAAAAATATTTGCATGTATTTTCATCAATTTCAATCAGCTGCTTAATTTTCTTTCCATTTGCTCAACATGTGTGATTGAAATGCCACACACTGCTCCTCCCTGCCTGTATAAGGTTAAATAAATTTCTACATGGTCACACATGAGAGTTGGAAAACTTTGTGTTTGATTAGTGCAGGAGTTTTCTATGGGCTGGAGAGCGTTCGCCTCTGCATGCTAAAGTAACACGCCTGCCTAGCCTTTCCCTCTCGTCTCTTCACATCATCCAAACTCAGAGCAACCAGCTATGGAAATGGGATGGGGCTGTCATTTTTCTTCTAGGCCTGTGTTTCCTTCTGACCGCTTGATTGAACTGAACACACTGCTTCTATCATAACATGGAAGATGAAGTGACGAAGCTGGTTGCTTTGGAAAACGATCGTAAAGTGTAGAGAAAATATAACGACGCCCTATGTGAAGACATTTTCTATGTGTTATTAAATGCTTCAATTTTAATGCTTTATTTAATATTTCCACCAGCGGTATAGTCAGGGGGTCTGTTATTGACTGATTGGTATAAATGTTGCTGCACTTGATAAATCACAACCCATCATTATCAAAGCTATTATAACGGTTGTTCGTGGTTAAATACTGTACCAGTTTGACTGCTCACTTGAATTATGGATTTAATCCCAATCTCAAAAATGTAAAATAAATAATTCCAAGATTTGGACACAGTTTGTTTTGTTGCTTTAAAGGCCAGTAGTATATTGCTTTCTGGCGCCTAGATAAAAAATAAATACTCAGAACATTCTCTCACTCATTTTCTATACCGCTTATTCTGTACAGGGTCACAGTGGGCCTGGAGACTATGAGAGGGAACATATGGCAAAATTCGGGGTACACTCGAATCCCTTACACACCCACAACCTGTGGGCAATTTAGAAACACAAAATAGCCTAATTTGCATGTCTTTGCATTGTGGGAGGAAACTAGAGAACATGGAGGAAACCTATCAAACACAGGGAGAACATACAAACTCCACAGAATCAAGGAGGGAATCGAACTTGGAGGTGAAAGGCCACATTACTAACGATTATGGCACTATGCCGCCTTAGCCAGAACATTTACACAAAAGAAAAACTTCATTCAAATAGCAAGCATAATGTTTAAACCGTTGGGTTACACTCATAACTCTATTTTTTCAGTAGATAATGAATATCCTTCCTTTCAGGTTGACATTATTTGCTTAGTCCAGTTCATGGAGGTTGAATTTCCATAGATGATAAACCATACAGCACGGCAAGTTACAGGTTCAAATTCACTTCATGTGTTTTCTCCCCAGGTATTTAATATATATATATATATATTTTATTGGGATTATGGTGGGTGGCACGGTGATGTAGTGGTTAGCACTGTCGCCTTGCACCTCCAGGGTCCGGGTTTGATTCCCGGCCAGACTCGATTCCCGTCTCTGTGTGCATGGAGTTTGCATGTTTTTCCTGTGCTTGGTGGGTTTCCTCCGGGTGCTCCGGTTTCCTCCCACAGTCCAAAGACCTGCAGGTTAGGCTAATTAGTGTTCCCAAATTGTCCATAGTGTACTGTATCTGAGTCAGTATACGTGTGTCACCTGCAATAGATTGGCAGCCTGTCCAGTGTGTACCCCACCTCATGCCCTAAGCTTCTTGGGATAGGCTCCAGGCCCCCGTGACCCTGAATATATGATAAAGTGGTATAGACAATGAGTGAGTGGGATTATGGGTCAGGGTTTCAAATCTCACCTCTTGTCTAATATTGCTCCCTGTGCTTTCAGGGTTTCCCCAAGGTTCTCCAGTTTTTCCCACAGTCCAAAGACATGGTTTGTAAAATGCTTTGTGTCTTCAAATCACTTAAAACAAAACATTTATACAAACTTCTACATGAAAAATATATTTCCTTTTTTAAAAGTCACATGATACAGTGTGGGCCACGAATACTAATATATTGGAGACGTAGACCACCCTGTAGAATCAACTATTACACATTGCTACCACAATTCAACTCCAGTTTTAAATAAGGGCACACTGTAGATAACAGCTGTTGAAGTGTGGATGCATTTTTGGGCCTCTCTATGTGTACAAATCAATTAAATTCTATTTACTATCTTCTATTTACCATCCATGTTATTCCCCCCCCTTTTTTTGTTGGCAAAGATCACATACCTTTTCTACCAGAGATGTTACTCATGTAACCATTTTGCTTCTTGTTTTGATTACCTTGATCTTGATGCATAATACACACCTTCCAAAGCAGCAGCTAAAGATAAGTGCAATTGGAGCTACAAACAGGGATGCGAGAGCAAGTCACTGAATTTTTTAAAGGAATAAAAGGAAAGGTCAATTACAGACCTGATCCATAAAAAAAAGAACAACTTACAACCACTTTTAGGATTACATTAGTGATTCTATGATTTATTGCTTGTATTCTCTAATAATCCTTGTCCTTATGTATATGCACAGATAAGTCATAACATTAAAACATTAAAACCACTTAGGTATTGGCTTGGCCTTGTACCACCGAGGCAGCTCTGGCCCCTCTGGTGTGGCATCCATGAATCAGACTAGGTTGTTTGGCGCATTCCATGGGAGCTCAATTGGATTGAGACCTGGGGAGTTTGGAGGCCGAGTGGGTGTCCAACATGACTGAGCCTCAGTGCACAAAGGATGAACTACTGTATAAAGACATGGTTTGGTGAGTTTGGTGGGGAAGAACTTGACTGTTCGGACCAGAGCCCTAACCTCAACCTCATTGAGCACCTTTGGGATGAACTGGAACAGAGATTGCAAAGCCGGACCATCTTTTCCAACATTAGTGCCCAACCTCATAAATGCTCTACAGAAGGAATGTGCACAAATTCCCACAGAAACACTCCAAAATCTCATGAATGTGAAATTACTAAGCTGTGCCAGCTACTGCACTGTTTTTGTCCAGCCTAAAGAAAGCAAGCGCAACAGTTGTCCCTGGTTTGAGCTGTGAATATCTGCTCACATGACTGAGACTGCCTATTAAGCTCTCTCCGAGACCGAGGGAAACAACTGTTGTTGTGAACTCGCCGTCGTACATCTGTCGCCCGCAGGAAGAGCGCTGAGCTAAGATTTATTTGAATGGCAATAACGGAGAAGCTCATTTTATTCCAGTTAGGATCTTTCAACCACAATCAATTTAGTGTGTCACCATAAGTAATGGGGGTCACGGAGTGCTTTGAGGGCTGTTGCATGCATCGGGGACACGGTGCAATCAGACATGTCGCACTGGTCCCTGTGAACACTTTGCATTACAAATGAGTGCACATAAAAGAGTGCCTATAGACAGTGCGCTCACATACCCTATTTTATTATTATGTTTTAAAACCTTGTTCCCAATATTTAAATATGCATGGGTAATTAGATTAAAAGTCTTTTACTTGAAGATTGTGTGCATCTGCTAAGCTGCCTGTTCAGCCAGTCATCAGGTTGTCACAGATTGCTGGAGGGCCAGGCCCTGGAAACAGATCTACACAGTTGTGTCAGTGATAAACTACCCTTCCTCCGGCTGTCTCTCTATCTCCCTTACCGTCTCTCTTTCTTCTTCTTTGTTTTTTATTCTGTCACTCTCTCAGTCACATCCACACTACATGCTATACACGCATACAGAGAGGAAAAAAATGGACATTGTTTCCCTTATTGTCATTAATAATGCCATTCTCTCAAGTTGAAATACTCCTTCTTGCGAATGTGACTGAAGATTAAATGCTGTTGTGTATTATATACGTAATGCAGTTATGCCACAGTCGTGCCTCCTGCAAAACTAGTTGTAAATGCCATCAAAGGAGCCAATAAAAAAAAATATATATATATATATATATATATATATATGTGTGTGTGTGTGTGAGTGTGTGAAACCAATTTATTTTGTAGTTCTTTTGTGACAGCAATACTTGACGAGGTACTCAGAAACCACATACCAGCTGGCATGCATGATTATACAAAGATGGAATCTGAACATGCAAATTCCAGAAAATGCTTTTAGTGTTGAAGCTAGTAACGCTGTTTCACACACACAGATACACGCACATAAACACACATATACAGTACACACACACACACACACACACACACATTCACAACTGTGATGACAACTCACAGGATTGGGACTAAACAGCTGTGTGTCCATAAGAAAAACACTTCAAAACTATTTAAAAAAAGGTTTAAGTTTTCTAGGGAGCATGAAGATTGGATGTTGGAGTAGTGAAAAATGTAACGTGGTCTGATGAGTCCAGATTGACTCTACAGGTAGTTCCCGACTTACAAAAGTTATGAATCATTCCTCACATACGAATGCAACGGCGATTTTAGATTTTAGATGCGAACAAATCATGGAAGTAGCTCATGTGTATTGTACAAAAAATAGACACTGATACCAATTTTCTACAATTATATACAATATTTTCAGTGTGTAAGTGAATGTACTGTATAAATGTCTAAAGTTCAGTATATTGTATGTGTGTTTGGGATGGGTGGAGGTTGGGAAAAATTAGTCACCTCACCGGTTTAAATGAATCAGTCTGAGAGAAATAATGATTGAAAATGTTTGTCCTGTAAAGTCGTCCTAAGGGTGAATAATCCTTATTTTATAAAAAAAGTGAAAGTGGAAAACATTGACAGACTGGAATCCGGGAATACAGTTGTGATTTAAAGGCAGAGACAACAATTCACTGTGAAATTTATTTCCTTAGGCGCAGTTGCCTTTTTTGGCCACATGATGGGACAGATTTAGTCACGTGGCTTCATATGCTTTATATTGTATATTTGTGAGAAAGGCATATAAGACGTTATTGGTCTGCGACTTATGGACAAATCCGACTTATAAACATGCTCCTGGAACGGAACTTGTTCATAAGTAGGGGACAACCTGTATTTCAGAGTAATGGGCAGTGGTGGCTGGTGCGAAAAAATTTTTTTGGGGGGGGCGCAAACAAAATTAAAATTAAACTTTTTATACTCGCCTGTAAATAGCTATTTATCATGTGATTAAGCATCATTATTACTAGCATAAAATAAAGGCATGACTCACATCGCATCCAGTCAGCAGCTCCGCTTGCCATAAGAGGTGCTGGAAGACTCGTTTAGAATGGTCCAATCACATGAGCCCAAATATTTAAAAACAATATTGATTCGCTAAGAACAAAAATGGGAGGGTTTGACAAAATCCAATCAGAGCTCAGCCTCAAGTCACATGCTTTTCAAAAACGTACCTGTCTAAATAGACACTCGTTTGTCCAGCGCCCCGCGTACACGAACACAAATGAACGTAATACAATTTAGATTTTTTTTTTATTGCAAATAAATTACATTAAGAAATACAGCGGAATATTGTGACTAAATGATTTTATTTCAATATTAAAATAAATTATTATTACATAAAATAATTACATGTTATAGTAGCATTGTTCTCTGCCTAACTTTAAGGTGGGCGGTGCCCCTGCGCCTCGTTTTGCCCGGCCGCCACCAGTGATGGGTACATCAGGGTACGGTCTAGTGCATTAAGAGATGCATCCCATAATGATTAGTGTCTTCTGTCCCAGCATCTGGAGGCAGTGTTGTGATCTAGGATTGCTTCAGTTGCTCAGGTCTAGGCTCAGCAACATTAGGTGGCAATAAAATGAAGTCAGCTGACGACCTGAAGGTACTGAATGACCAGGTTATCACATCTATAGTGTGATGAAACAGTCATATTCTGGGACTCAAATTGTTAAAGGTTCTGGGGGCATGAGGAATCATTGTCACACATGACCTGGCCATTATAATGCACATGCTAACTAATCAAAGATAAAGAAGATCAAATAAAATCTACTGTGTTCTGATTTCTTTGTTTTATTCTGATGTTTTTATTATTTTTTTTTATTTTTTAGCCAGGTGGTGTATATTGATTTAATGAGCTTTGTTGTACTCTAATTTGTCTCACTGAATTTGCTCCTGCTGTTTTCTGGATTGTTGTTTTGGATATGGTTGTCCCAATTCTTCCCACTAAATTATCCATATTACATAACTCTATACAATGCAATTCAGTTGAGACCTTCAATTACAATTACCGAGACTATTTAAGAAGGAATCCTGCGTGTCAATATTTTGTTTTATGTTTAATTGAAACACTTGTGCTGCTTGTGCCAAACCAGAGTTGCCCTACCAGCTCTTATCCCAGTGCATTTATTAATGTAACACTTGAAGAGTTAGAGAAGGTTGATCGTGTAAAAGATGGCAATGTGAGTCATGGTACTGTAGTTCCTCTAGATAAGACTTTCCTATTTCATGTCTGATAAAACAGGAAACTGCAAAAGACTGCTCACCGATTATGCTTGAGAGCAAGAAAAAGTGGAGTAAAATCTGACGTTAACAGACTGTACAGTATATTACAAAGATATCAAACATAACTGTAAAATTAAAATTCTTTCAGATTCACATCAAATCATAAAGTTTAAAATCATTATTGTGGTCTCTATACAACTGCACCTTTACCAGACACTTTACCACCATCTATTTTTTTTATCCTCCCTCATCATGTTTAACTATAAGGAGTAAGTAGGAAGGTTAGCCTATAAGGACTTTTATCACTGTACAAAAAGTTTACAAAAAAAAAAAAAAAGAAATTAGAAAATATCATCTCTCATCCATGATGCCATCAAGGCCGTGCCTAGGGTGACGTGTGTAGCATGTCGTAGGAGTCGGTATGAGTAGTTACACCATCAAGGTACTGTATGTCAAACCAACATGAAGTGTATTAAGTATAAACATAGCTCCAAACCAAATAAAAAAGTTTTGTTTTTGTTTTTGTTAAAGTTAGTAAACAAGGAGATGTTTCTCTGCTTGTTAAACTTTCATGTTTTTCTAGGCAACGAACAAACAAAGAAAAAAGCAACAGCCTTGACATAATGTTTGCTTGTTTCTTCTTCTTGCTAATTCCTCCACCCTGATATACTGCATAACTCTGCACTACACACCACACTTTAGTTACATCTCAGTATTTTAGTTTTCTTTTTTCTTTCTGATGTTTTTCTTTAACATTTCACATGACAGGAACAAACAATTTTAGTTTTTTTTTTTTTCTTTTTTACTGGTGTCACCGTCACTCATTTTCAAACATGTCAGTCTGGGTGTTCAAATGCCAAGTATCCTTAATCCATGTTTTCTGAGAAGAGCAGCGAGCCTGTCCGGCGGTGTGTGGCTATCTGTAGTCGTTTCTGACGGCCAGAGTCACACATCCAGATTGATTGTGGGTAGCGCTATCATCTCCCTCCATCTAGAACTCAGGGGAAATCACAGCTTGTTCTATCAATCAGAGTGAGAAACTGTTTCAACTTGTTCTGGGCCTCGGTGGACTTTTAGGTAAGATTTTTCACCATTTTACCATCAACACAGAGAAGGTAGCCAGGACGAGAAAGTTAACTGTAAGGCCGGATCTAGGCTCCTTCACGAACATACACCGCGTCCTTTTCATAAAATTTTATTTGTTCCTGAAGATGAGCATGTGAATGTAAGATCTGGATTTATTATGACTGTCTATTCATAGTTTCAATATTTAAGCAAACGGTTTAAGTTAAGAGTCACGTTAAAAAGTTAGTACACTCTCCTTTATTTCTTTGTGTTTTTGTGTAAAACCATAATAAAAATCATCTGATCTTAGTGGGTCCTTGTCACGCACGGGAACGGAGCGAGATGGATCCAAACGCGGAGGATGACGGCAGTCTGGAAAGGGTCGAGGTGCAGAAGCAAGGTCGGAACCAAAAATTCAGTCGGCGGAAAATCAAAGCAGTAACGGAAAGCGAAAGCCATAGTCAAAAGGGAGAGCGGAGATTCGGTAACCRGGAGATCAAAGAGCGGGGCGTTAAACCCAAAAACGTAAACGAGATGCCGAAAACCAGAAGGGAAAGCGCGAGGTCAAAACCGGRAGATCAAAAGAGCGAGGCGAACAAATCCGAGACGAGAGGCAACAGCGGGAAAAACGAGAAACAAAGCGAACTTGGCAACGTGACTCCGGAAAAGAAAACGCGAGAAAATTGAGGTAAGTAACGCACAATAATCCAGCAGTTAAGCCATGTGCAGCGTCCGCTTAAATGCTGGAGCAATCATCTGGAGAATGAGAAACCGGTGTGCAGACGGGGCGGAAACGGAGGCGTGGGAAAAAAGTCTGACAGACAAGGGAAAACATGAGCACGTGAGCAGCACTGACAGCGTGGGAAAAAAAATGAACATGAGGCGAGACAGCGTAGCTGGGATACGTGAAACGCATAGTACAGGGGAGCAGGAGCTTGACAGCACATGGGTTGACAATCTTGGTGATTGTGAAGGGTCCAATGTATCGGGGGGGAAAGCTTGCGAGAGATAGTTTTTAGTTGAATATCTCGGGTGGAGAGCATGACTCTTTGCCCCACTCTGTACTTAGGAGCCTGAGAGCGTCTGCAGTCAGCTTGTTTCTTGTATCTATGGCGACGAGCAATAACGTCTTCCTTGCCTGCCGCCAGGTCTTTTTGCAGCGTCGGATGAAAGCCTGGGCGGACGGGACGTTGACCTCCTCCTCCTGAGATGGGAACAGGGGTGGCTGAAATCCTAAGCAGCACTGGAAGGGGGACAGACCAGTTGATGACGAGGCCTGGGAGTTGTGGGCGTATTCTACCCAGGGCAGAAACTTGCTCCAAGAAGTGGCGTCCCGGGTGGTCATGCACCTCAGTGCGACCTCGAGGGACTGGTTCTTCCTTTCGGTCTGGCCGTTCGATTGGGGGTGAAACCMTGAAGACAGGCTGGGAGTGGCCCCGATTAACTTACAGAAGGCCTTCCAGAATTGGGATGTGAACTGTGGGCCCCGATCTGAAACAATGTCTTTGGGGAGGCCATGGAGCTTGAAGACATGGTTAATTATGAGTTCAGCAGTCTCCTTGGCAGAGGGCAGTCCTGTCAGAGGGACGAAGTGGGCAGCCTTCGAAAATCGATCCACTACCGTCATGATGCAGGTGTGGCCGTTAGACGCGGGTAAGCCTGTGACGAAGTCCAAGGCGATGTGCGACCATGGGCGATGTGGGATAGGCAGAGGTCTGAGGAGGCCAGCTGGGGCAGTGTTGGTGTGTTTAGATCTTATACAGACGTTGCATGCCGCCACAAAGCTGGAGACGTCCTCCTTAAGTGTGGGCCACCAAAATCGCTGCTGGGTTTGCGCCAGAGTGTGGGTCGCGCCAGGGTGGCAGGAGAGTTTGGAGGAGTGGGCCCACTCCAGGACCTGGGGTCGCAGGGCGAGGGGAACGAAAAGACGTTTAGGGGGAATGTTGCTAGGCCCGAGCTCGTGGGACAGGGCTTGCTTAACTTTGGTTTCGATGTCAAGTTCTGCGGCCGCGAGCAGGGAGGTAGGAGGCAGGATAGTGTCATTAGCATTGCTGTCAAGAGTGGCAGTAAATTGTCTTGAGAGAGCGTCTGGCTTGGAATTCTTGGATCCTGGGCGATAGGAGAGAGTGAARTTGAACCTGCTGAAGAACAGAGACCATCGGGCCTGGCGGGCGTTGAGTCTCTTGGCGTTCTGTAGGTATTCAAGGTTCTTATGATCAGTCCAGACCAAGAAGGGAACCTCTGTTCCCTCTAGCCAGTGTCTCCATTCGTCCAGAGCTAACTTGATGGCCAGGAGCTCACGATCGCCAATGCCATAATTTCTTTCAGCAGGGGTTAGGYGGTGTGAGAAGAAGGAGCAGGGGTGTAACTTGTTATCGTGTGGGGCTCTCTGGGACAGGACGCCCCCTACCCCTGTGCTGGAGGCGTCGACCTCCACGACAAATTGACGTGACGGGTCCGGGATGRTTAGGATGGGGGCGGACGTGAATCGGTGCTTGAGCTCAGTAAAGGACCTCTCGRCCTCCAGATCCCAGTGAAAGTGGTTCTTGGGAGAGGTTAGAGYTGTTAGGGGGGCAGCTATAGAGCTGTAACCCCGGATGAAGCGGCGGTAGAAGTTTGCGAAGCCCAGGAATCTCTGGAGTTCTTGTYGTGAGGTGGGAGTGGGCCAKCTGGTGACGGCTTGGAGCTTGGTTGGTTCCATCTTGATGCCTTTGGGGCTAATGACGAATCCTAGGAACRTGGTGGTCRTTGTGTGGAACTCGCATTTCTCAGCCTTTATGAACAGATTGTTCTCCAGTAGCCTCTGCAGCACCTGCCGAACATGGTGATGGTGTTCCTCCAGATCTCGAGAGAAGACGTGATCATGACAGTCCTAGTGTTAAACAAAATACAACCACAGCCAAACAACAACATGTAACTTTTTCCACTGCACCATTATTTGTTAAATCAAATCTTCAGGAGAAATAACTTGTAATTGTTTCATAGACTTTGTCTAGGCTATTCCAAAATCTTGGTGCTATAATGTTTTAACCATTCTGATGTAGATTTACTAATGTGGTTCAGATCATTGTCTTCTGCGTTAACCAATTTTGACCAAGCTTTAGTTATCAGACAGATGGCCTCACATTTGTCACTAGAATCCTCAGACATAAAAAGGAATTCATGGTTGACTTAAGCTACGTTTACAGTGTCAATTAAATGTGACCCAATTCTGATTTTTTGCTCATATGTGACACATATCGGATATTTTCTATGTCAACATGAAAAAAACGCATGCATACCGATATTTTGAGCTCGGTTTCAGGCCTCCTTCATATGTGGAAATAAATCAGATATAAATCAGACATGTGCTAATGTGATTGTCGTGTAAACAGACAGATCGGATTTTCTGAGGCATTGCGTTCTGTACGTCATTAAAATTGCAACTTCTTCGCGGTTTAATGATGTAATCAGGCACACCGAGACGCTGCTCATCCCAAACAGATGCGCCAGTGTGCGGTAGCCCACACCTGTTGTAAGCCACCAGAGAGCGACCCCGACATGTCTCACACCCAGACATTCCTCTGAATGGTTGAGGACACAATAAATGAAGCAGTTGCGCAGGCTACAATGATGGCCCTTTTCCTCCTTCTTGGTTTTGCGAACTTTGCATATATTGCAGAGCATCAAGCATATTTTGCTTTTGTCCATCTTGGCTAGTGTGTAGTGCAAGAACCTCCCTTTAAGTATGCGTGATGTTTCAGATGTTAAGGCAAGTGTAAACAATTGAATTGGAGATATGAGATTCTTTCATAGTTGAAAGAACGCGTAAACAGACGGTCAGAAAAATCAGATATAGGCAACAAATCAGAATTGGGCATCGAGACCTGCAGTGTAAATGGGGCTTTATTGACTGCAAAACAAGTCCAACTCATTGCCCCTCCACCAGTGTGGATGAGGTGTTTCCTGCTGAAATGCTGTTTGGTTTTCACCCAAACATGCCTCTAGGCATTAAATAATTCCACTTTGGTCTCATCTGTCCATACTACATTGTTCCAGAAGCCTTGTGCTTTGTTCAGATTTAGTTTTTCTGATCCTCAGTCGTGCTTCCATGTTCTATTTAGACAGAAGACGCCGTCTCCTGGCAACCCTTTAAGCAAACCATACTCATTCAGTCTTCTTCTAATTGTGCTCACTGACTTTAACATTTAACATGCTCAGTGAGGCATGTGGGGTCTGAGATGTAACTCCTATTTTTTTTTTTCACTTCTCTGAGCATTACATGATCTGACCTTGGGGTGGATGTGCTGCGACGTCCACTCCTGGCAACTGTCTTGAATGCTTTCCACTTGTGAATAATCTTTCCAAATTGGACTCCAAATTGCTTAGACTTGTTTTTTTTTTACCCTTTCCAGATTGATGTGCAGCACCAATTGCTTCTCTAAGACCACAGTTTATGTCTTTCCCTCTTGACATTGTGTTAACATTCACCTGAATGCTCCAGACCACCAAAGTGTGTGATTTTATGGAGGTCTGCACACCTGCTGATGATCAATTAATTAAGAGCTGATGATTTGCAGCACCTGGCTGCAACTTACCATCTTAAACCATGTGGAGGCAGAAAGGGGGTACTTAGTATTGCCCACATGTTTTTCTTTTTTGTTAACTAAATAATGGCACGGTGACAAAAGTAATATGTTGTCATTCATCTGAGGATTTATTACCCTAATATTAAAACCCACTGTGATCCAATTATTTTAATTTATTAGTTTTTACACAAAAACACATAGAAGTAAAAAAGAGGGGGTAAACTCTAAACATGACTGTAAATGTCTTGCCTGACCTTCATCTGAAAACACTACAAACATATTTTTCTGCCTCCATGGGAGGGGGCTTTATAATATAAATAATATAGATTTACATTATATATTTATATATATTTATAATTTACAGTAACAAGTGCTTTAGTGAAATGCTGAACAAAAGAAATAAGGCCCAGTAGAAGGTCCACTGAAACAGGCTTCTGGAGGATTCATTAAGGGGCAATTTGCCTCTGCTGCTTAATGCTCTAATAGCTTTTTTGACTCGCTCCCCCCCACCCATGGCTGAAATCCAGTTTAATGACAGGAACTAACTCTGTGGGTTTTTATGAGACGCCTACATGCTCTTTGATGCATAAACACACTGTAACAATGGAGGCCTGATTATAGGAAAAAACATTACATCCAAAACTGAGGAGAAATTCTAGCTCCTCCATGACTAATAAACCGAGCAGGGCTTTGCAAACAACAGCCACTGCTGCCAAGTGTGTGTATGGAGTGTATGCCAGGAGCCAATATTCTGAGTGAAGACAAAAATACACAAACGCACTCGAAAACAGTATTTTTTGCGACATCGTTGTGTGTATGTGTATGTGTGTAGTACAGAGCCCCTTAAATGAGCGTGTTTCTTTCAATGGTTGCCAAACAGGAACAAATATAATGTAGCAGACATCCCAATAGACTCCATTATAGAGGAGCAAGGTCATATTTTCATACTAGTGACATGTCTTAGGTAAGCGTAATTTTGGAATTGCTGCATTCAGATGAAATACTGTAGATGCTTATTCAAGGTTTGAGGCTGTTCAAGGTTTTATATGTACTTTCTCTGCTTACAGGAACAGTCTTTTATAAGAGCCTTTCACGAGCCTGGCTCACAGCACAGTCAGCACCACATACATCTAAAAGAGTATAAATATTAAGAAAAGAAATATATTCATACAAAAAATAGTAACATTTATATAAGCAGCATTCCTATAGAGGCACTTAGCAGATAAATCTCCTAGGAGGAATGGGCGGTTTGGGTTTAGAAAACAGCTTGTGGTTGACTGCACAGGTGCAGAGAAGTGCCACAGCCAATGAAATGCAGGACTAATCACATACATGTCATTAAAAACCCACACACACAAGCAAAGTTAAAGTTTAAGACATGACATCAAATTCTACCAATTAAAAATAACTGCAGCATTATTAAATTGCTAAAGGACAGATTCGACCAAAATGTGTCAGATCTTAAACTTTAAAGGAGACCAACAGCATTATGCAAAATTCACTTTTTAGTTTATTTCTGACATTAAAGCATTTCAAACACATTCCTTGTTTTTTTTTTTTCTTTTCATTTTTTCATTTTTGTATTGGCTAGATTTTTCCAGATTTTCCCTTTTGTGATGTCATACAATATTTCGCATCCCTCCCTCCTGTGATGTACCATGTGATGTGTTGCCATTCGGTCCAGCATCAACAGGCCTTCTGTGATCCTAAACAGAAGAAGTGGCATTAAAATTTGATTGATACATTCTAGTTAATGTATTAATAATCAATAGTATATATANTATATATATATATGAAAAAAAGGTTTTAAGTTTAAACATGAAAATTAAAGTAAATAAGTTGTTAAAACCAATAAAATACAATAAATAATAAGCATCAGCTATCAGTGTATCGTAAATTCTTGAGTACTTCAGTGCAAGCCAAAGAAACACAGAGGTACTTTAAGTGCATGTACTGTTTATGCATATTTATTACTTCTCTAGATATTATCATTATGGCCATGATAAGGCTTAGTGCATAGGCCCTTACAGGCAAATCCATATTCAAGGCCTGAAGTTGAAGCACTCTAGGGAATACAAACAAACAAACAGACAAACAAACAAGGAGTGTAAGTGCACTGACTGACAAGAGCAATCACAAAGCACAGGTACAAAATGCAGCTAATTTTTGTTCCGTAAAATACACCTTAGTTAATCTCTGAATTTTTCTTCTATACACAGCAAACTTTATGAACTTCGAAGTGTAAGTATTGCATTATTGATGAACATCCTACGAGCTTCATCTCTGTTTAGCTGCACAAAGCACTGACCTCAGCCCCATCGGCTGCCAAATGCCATAAATGTAAGAAATTGTTATGAATGCTAATTCTTCCCTTATTACACGTGCAGTACATCATGCTGATCAGTTTGACCTTTTTTTCAATTATCCAGACACAATAAAGAACACATCTGGGAGCTTTGTTAACTTAGGACCTTTACCTACTAAACATTCACACAATTTGGGTCACAGTAACTGTGGAAATCCTTTCAATCCACTCATGAAACATCACGGGCCAATCCAGACGATGATTTCCGATGATGATTTTCCCAGCATCTTGTTCATAATGATCCTGTCCGTTCATTTTCATTTGTCAATAGAGATAATACTGTGTGTACTAGACGTAAGTCTCAACAGGGCTCAATTTGAGAGAAGAAGCATCTACTGTACAGTACCTGAGTGAAAAACAATACATTTAAATTGATTGTAATTCAGTGCATAATGAAGAGTTATGCTAAATTGCAGTGGATGTGGGATTTTTACAGCTAAACAGCAAAGCCAAAATACAGCTACATAAAAAGATTGTACTGTGCATTACATGTGTGTTTGTATACCGTCCCAGCAGATCTTAGTGAAGCAGTTTTGTTTACTCTTCGGTACTAATTTATCAGCTATGACCTTAAATCTCAAATAATTACACAGGCTCTTATATGACCTACACTCAACTAGCACACACTTTCACTTTAAACAGATCATTTTAATAGTCTTTGCATCATGTTTAAATCATTAATCTACTTTTCCCCGAGATTTTCTTGTGCTTTTTTCGTTCTCCCCCAGCATCTCCCGGAAACTACAGCTATGTTGAACCGTGTGTGTGCATGTAAACATCTTAAACATCGTCGAGTCAATATAGCTGCACTGCTTAATCACAGCGAATGCTCTTCAGGTTTGTTTCTTAATCCCTTCTGCTTAATCTTGTCACTAAAGAATAGATTATAGCACTGAAGGGAGCAAGGTGTTAATTTCCGATCAGAATCGCTTAATTACTTTGGCCAAGCGCTCTGACTGTAAGCTTTTTCGGGCAGTTCGCCTCGGTCACAGATGATTGGCTCTTTTGAGGATTTAGAAGTAAATATATATAAAAAGTGTATGTGTGGGGGAAATGGGAGGATCAATGCAAATGAAAGGCCAAACTCTAAACATGCTACTGAATTCTATTAATGCAGCAAAATTGCTTCCAGGGCACAGAATATTGAACTTTTCTGAACACACAAAGCCAGACTCAGACCTTCCCTAGGTGGATATGCTCCTCGGCCAAGTGCAAGAGATTAAATGAATTCTATACGTTCAAAAGGAGGTGGCCATACCTTGTTGTACGTGAGATAGATACTTAAAAAGGTGGCAAGTGATCCAACTTGTGACTCAATATATTCATGGTCCCATGCTTGTATTTGCCTTTTTTGTTTTGTTTTGTGTTGTTTTACACCTTTTTATGTGACCAGCTACGGCATGATCATCTGTATGCCGCTACGGGCAATGTGGGAACGCCAATTAACCTAACCTGCATGTCTTTGGGAGGAAACCGGAGTACCCGGAGAAAACCCACCAAGCACGGGGAGAATATGAAATCCATGCACACAGAGATGGGAATCGAGCCTGGCCGGGGATCGAACTTGGACTCTGGCGATGCAAGGCAACAGTGCTAACCACTACACCACCGTGCCGCCTCAGACTTCTATACAGATAATATAACCTAATTTCAAGTGTTAACATTTCGTATTCTGGTGGCAAATAATTTTACTTGTTTTCAGAAATAAATGCTTAAAATCATAAAAATCATATGTCTTATAGAACAATATAATGTTAAGCATAAAATGGGTAGAAATATCGAGACATACTGTAAATAAAATATGAATATAATTGGCCTATTGTAGGTTATTGCACAGACTATGATATATGTAATATGTGTAAAAAAAATTTACTGTAGGCTGCCAAGTTTTAACTGCTAAGATGTACTTTTGTTTTATATGTTTAAATAAAATATTTTATTAAAAAAATATTTAAGTCCTTAGTATTATTTTTTGGTGAAGATACCCAAAATGCTAAACATTTTTATATTCATTGTATATTATACATTTTTAACCATTTCTTTAATCAAAGCCATTGCAAAGTTTCCGTGGCAGTACAGTGTCTCTGTCATGTGTCATGTCTTTTCCACGACCTGTTTATTTATTTATTTATTTTTACCTTTTTTTTTCCCACGCTGTCACTTTTCTCACGTGCTCATGTGTTTTTCCCAGCCTGTCATGCATTCTTTCCCACGCCTCCGTTTCCGCCCCGCCGACGCACCTGTTTCTCATCTCCTCCTCTGATTACTCCAGTGATTTAAGCACGCGCTGCACGCTGCTTAAATTGCTGGATTATCCTGTGTTTAAACCTTGATTCTCTCGCGTTTACTTTCATGATCTTCACGTTTACGACCTCGCTTTGTTTTTCCTCGTGCCTGATTTTCGTCTCTCGATTTTGGTTTGTTCGCTTGGCGATCTGATCTTCCGGTTTCGACCCACGCTTCTCCCTTTGATTTACGGCTTTTGTCTCGCGTTTTGGTTTCGTTTTCTCCGCTCCTGTGACTTCCCGGTTTTTGATCTCGCGCCTTCCCTTTGACTACGGCTCTCGCTTCACGTTTTGGTTTCGACGTTTCTCGGACTGATTACATAGTGTTCGACACTTGCTACGCTTCCCGACCACGCCCCCCGGATCACGTTACAACCATTATCCGCGCCTGGATTCACCCCGTTCTGCTGCGTGCGTGACAG
>QMIH01001112.1:0-39556 GCA_003987875.1 Clarias batrachus | reverse complement strand
ATAAAAGTTACCAGGAATTATTAAAAAATATTATTATGATGGTTGAAAGTGAACTGTTTCATGTATGAAACTCTATTTAGCTCTATTTAAAAAATATATATATTTTTTATAATATATATATATTACATTAAAGATATTATTAAAGATAATTTTGTAAAGTTCCCTTCTTTTTATTAAAGTTTCCTTTTTTAAGTTAAATCCTTTGAATTACTTGTAGTTGATGCTTTTTATTTAAATTGACATTTGTATAAAGGCAACTTTAAAGTTGAACTCTTTCATTTAAGGTTTATATTTTATTTGATATTTTATTCTTTTTTTTCTGTTACCTTTTTAACAGTTAGACTTCTTTTCTTACATTGAAAATTTACAGTTGACTTTTTTATTTACCATTGACTCTTTAAAGTTGACTTATTAAATGATTTTTTTTTATTTACTTTTTTTTTATCAAAGTTGGTTCTTTTTATTAGGTAGACATTTTTAAGGTGCCTAGCCACTGTAGAGTTTTCATAAACAGTCCGTGTGTGTACAGTATATAGCTGTGTACTATTCATTAACTTCTTTAAATATGCAGAAGTAGCAGTAATAATTCAAGATGGGATAATTACAATATATTTATAATTACAGTACAATATATAATTTTGGCCTTTTTAGTAAGAAGATATATTTTAGTTAGCTGGTGTGTTTTATAAAGGCACAGATGAAATATTTCATATCAAACCAACAAAACAGACTTAGCCTGTGTGTACTCTGAGGGAGCAGAATCAAATATTAGCGGGTGATCCTGGACACAGAAGATTCAGATCAATAAAACTTGACAGAAATCCTAAATAAGAAGCATAACAAGAAAAATGGAAGTGCTTGAAGACACACAGTTCCAGAACAGAGAGCAATGACCTTTGATTTGTGCCGAGCATGAGCATGCATGTATAATGTATTAATCCAGCATACAGTATGTTCTTTATAAGGAATGTGTTAAATGGATCAGTTCCAGAAGCTAAAGTCATTAGCGTTTATATATGGCACTGTGTGGGCAGCTTATTATTAGTTCAATTGTTTTTATTTGCTTAGACATACAAGTTATAATGAAGTGCCAGGAATTTTCAGCAGTGAATGGAATTCGCACTATTTTGTCCAAGTGTACAGTCTATAAAATGCATTGTAATTACCTTTTAAAGCAATTAATTTCATTGCCTAGCCTTTATATTTTCAACCTGAGCTTATCCAACCCTTCAAATACAATTATCAGGGCTCATCTTTAATTGGATAATGTCAGTTTTCAGGTTTTTGTCATCAGATTCATGTTATAGAGACAGCAACATACTGTATAGTTTTAAAGTATTTATTTATTTATTTATTTATTTTTTTTTTTTAGCATTTTTTGACCTTTCCTATGTGAATAGACAAAACAGTGCTTTTAAGCTGAAAATCTGGCTGAACATCTCCAGCTTATTGAAATCAGGCTGCAAATCGCTCAGGATGCGTTTCTAATTTTTCCCTTGGTAATCAATCCCCTCAACGCCCTAATGGCCTTCTGTTTTGCAGAAATGAAAATAGCTGTTGGAAGCGGCCCATTTGTGAAATCAGTGGTGGTTTATAATTATAATAGTATTTGCCCTGTATGTTTTGCCACCGTTGTGCTTCACACAGTGACGAAGGACATATTCAATCTAGAAATGGATTTAGACAGAAATACAAAAAGAGATGTGGAATAAGCATCTCTAGCAGAGGCTGTAATACAATGGCACTTTTATGAAAAAGAAAAAGCTAATTATTAAAAAAAAAAAAAAAAAACATTAAAATTTTTGACCTTCAGAACAAAATAGCTTTGTGAAAGCTGTGATAATAAACCATTACATATGGATGTATAAGTACATTTAGAGTTCTTCAAAGGTTTATTGGATAAGTAAGGGATCTTAGCTTAATAAAAATTAAACACCCATTTACATGGGATAAATTGATTAAAAATAATAATAAATAAAAATTATACATATTATAAATGTTACAATTTCTCTTTGGGATTAATTAAAGTTTTTTTCTGGAGGATGTTAACTCACATCTCCAAGTGAACAGCTTGACACCAAAACTTGATACATATCATTTTGGGGCTTTTATTCATTCCTTACAGGAATTATTTCCCTCTGGTTGTCTATAAAAAAATTATAATAATAATTGAAAATTTATCCATAACATTTATTTATGAGCTTAGAACTTCCCTGTTTTAATCAAATCCTGAAAGGCCAATCACATCAGTTCTTCCTGTCACATGATCTGCAGATCAAAAGTTCTGTCTTTGCGGAATAGGAGCTGCTATGAGTGATCTACTGAAAATGTGTTTAGTGGATTTTTCTGAGAATGTTGACATTATGTTGCTACCCTTCCATTTACTCCAGCATTCATAACCTGCAAGTGTACATATGTAATGCAGTCCGTAATATAGAAATAAGTAATATATTAGAAACACTATGAATAAGAGAGATAACATTACAGCATTTTTATGGCTTTTGGCAAGCACACTTATTCTGAGCAACTTGTGTTTTATCTCATTATACATTCAAACAGTTGAGGGTTAAGGGACACAAGAGCCCTAAAGTGGCAACTTTGAGGAGGGTGCTAGGGTTTGAACCTGAACCCACCCAGTCACTAATCCAACACTTTAACCACTACCACTGAGCTACAGTATCTCTGACAAGTATGTACAGTATAAGAGGCATGAGTTCTGCCCCTATGTCCTGTTCTCCAATCAGGATTTCAAGAACCTTTAAACAGGTTTAGGAAGCGTTTGATGCTGTAAATTAAACTTTTTGTAATATACTGTATGTACTATTTCTCATGAACTTTATGATTTTTGTGATTAAGAAAAAAAGCTTTTGTGTGCATCAGATCTCAATATCTTTTTCTTGTTCAAGTAAAGTTTGCTGTATTTTTTTTTTTTCTTTCACAACTCAACCAACATATTATTGATAATAAATTGCATACTTAAATTACTGCAGACACAACTGCTGGCTGATTTATTCATTGTGACAAAACTGTTTGAGGTGGCGTTATAGCATTTTGTATAATTCGCACTGATGTACAGTAAGCCAAACACAATATTTTGCCATTTGTGTTTTTTAACATCCTGGTGACTCAAAGAAGATCATGCAGAAAATATTATCATAATATAATACATATATCTAGCAGTTTTCAAAGCATTTTTTCTCAAAACTACAAAAATAGAGATTTTTGGAGCTCAGATTTTGCTGTCAAACTGTTCATTTGGAGAAGGAACACTTCTAATGCCGCATGTTTTAATTCAATTCAATTCAATTACATGCAATATTACATTCCAATAAAATATGTAATACAATATGACATACATATGCTAGTTTACTAGTAAACAAATGTTCTTGTATTAACTTAGTTTGCAATATAGTACTTACTCTTTGAGGACTCTTTATATTTTATTGAAATTTTTTTTTTTTTACTTTTTTTTTTTTACTTTTCCTTTCTACTTGATAACAAGGGTGAGCAACTGTAACCAGGAATAAGCAATTTCCCTCTTCTTTGAATTGAATTGAATTGAATTGAATTGAATTGAATATGGCGTCAGTCCCCCTTTTAGAGCTATAACAGCTTCTACTCTTCTTGACAGGCTGTCCACAAGATTTTGGAGTGTTTCTGTGGGAATTCATGCCCATTCAGTCTGTAGAGCAGTTATAAGGTCAGGCACTGATACTGGACTGATGCTGGATCCAAAGGTGCTCGATGGAGTTGGGGTCAGGGCTCTGTGCGGGCTAGTCAAATTTACCTTACATTGCGGCATTTGGCAGACTCGCTTATCCAGAGCGAATCACATTTTTATCTCATCAGAGCAATGAGGGTTAAGGGCCTTGCTCAAGGGCCCAACAGTGGCAACGTAATACATCTCTGCTAAGAATGGAGATATTAAAGCTGTTTACAGAACATTAAAAGTGTTACACAAATACAATTTAATTGGTTAAAAAATAACACTGTGATTTATGCTTGTTAGTTTTTTCAACTGTTCCTCTGGTTTGGATATAATTTATCAGCTGTTATGTATCCTGTATAACTTATACACTTTAAATTTAAATTTAAATTTAATCCTAATAGCAACCTTTTGTAAAATTGACATATTGTACATTTTCCAGTCAACTTTCCTATGTTTGTGTACTTTTCTTTCATTTCATATTCTTATTTCTTGATGTAAATATTCTATTATAATTATAGGTCATGGGTGGTTGTATAAGCTTTTCATTACATATCATACTGTGAATGGGCGTGTATGTGACAAATTAAATTTGAATTTGGTGTAAAATTAATGTCTACAATTTGGCCACATGATGTAAAATTAAATTTTAATATCATTTAGTAGACAATAATAATAAATAACTTTGTCAAAGTCCAATTTTTATGGACCCTATTGTCTTTATTAACGATCAATTTACTGTATAAGAATAACAGATGGCACGGTTGCCTGCCGCAAGTCAAGCACATTTGAATATTGTAGCATCACTTGCTGTGAAATAAGAGAGCTGGGTTCAGCCAGACAGCCACGTTTAGCAGATCCAGTCTGTGCGGAGCCGCGCGTGTCAGAAAGCGCAACCTTTCACCCACGACTTTAGGTCCATAAATGGTACTGGATCCATGAGCAGAGGGTGGAGAAATCAATATTGCTTTCAGACAGGGGGAAACCAAAACTATTTTAAAACACATAAGGTTAGATCGAGCAAGTTGAACCCACATTAGCATCCTATAAGAGCAGTACTGTATGTAATTGGTGTTTTGTTTTACTCTCCAACCAGCATTTGAGATCATTTAATCATTTAAATATCTTTATCAGTTTGTTAGCGGCAAAACTGTGAAATTCCATGAATTGGCAACCCTACATTGAAGGAATCCTGTTTCCCAAATTTATATGGCAATGGGAGAATGACAAAGGCTCCTATTTTCCCAGAGCCCTTTGTCCAAGGTCCTCCATTCCCCGGGTCAATACAGCACATCATGGAAACCCTGGGAACGATGACCTGCAGGTTTCTTGTCTGATTAAATTCTTTCTACCACATAAAATAATAACTGTTTTTAAGAGTTTTATTGTGCTTAAAATGTGTCTTATAAAGGCTTATAAAAGTCCAATAAAATAAACTGCAAAATTTTCAAAAAACATTTTATCTCATTAACCTTGGACAGAATAAGGGAATTACTGGGTGTTAAAAAAATAATAACTAGGAAACATACTGTAGGACCATGAGAACTTACAGTGCAGTATGTTTGCATCCATTACTGTACAGTATGTGCCTAGCCTTTTCCCCAGGGACAGATAAGGACATCAATTATTCTTGGAAAAAAGAGTTCATTAATGTACAATTAATAAAATGTAAATTTCACATCTTGCCGGTTTAATTAGGTGTCATCATTTGCATGAATATATACTCCATAGTAACATACTGGAGTAGAGAGTGAGACAGTCTATGGACTATAGTGTAGTGAAACTTAAATACTTGGTCAAGTTTGTCAAAAGGAGGAGAAGAAAAAGGGGGGAAAAAACATAAGCCATTTGACACAATATGACATCTGGAGTTGTCACATTAGGGACAATGGCAATGATAAGCAGAAGAATGGTTTCATTTTTTCCTCATTAAAGAATCCTGTGCTGCTGCAGAGGAATGTTGCAGTGAGGAATCTGACAGCCTGGGGACCGCAGCTCTACAGCGATAGCGGAGGTGAAATATTTAATTGAACACTCAGCTTCCTGCTCCAGTGATCACGGGTTCTGCTGAAAGCTGTCACGATCCGATTCGATCTTCTCTCCCTCTCTCTCTCTCTCTCTCTCTCTCTCTGTCTCTCTGTCTCTCTCTCCCTCTCTCTCCCTCTCTCTCTCTCTCTCTCTCTCTCTCTGCTCTGACTTTTTTCCTGGGACCTGGCAACTGAGTTTGTTAATTTGTGACCGTCTAGCATTGTAAAGCCCATCCCATAAAGATGTTCAGTCTGCAGTCATCACTGCAAATTGAGTTCTTTGAGAATTTTTCTTTTCCCACATTGAGGTCAATATGCCGCTTCGGTTAGCCGAAGTCAAAAGGTTCATACTGTTTCAGTTGCTAAGAATTGAGAAAGTGAGAGCAAGGGAGCAAACCGATACGTCCAATATCTTTTCTTCTCATCCTGCATTACTGGATTATGGCATTTTCCAGACAAAATAGAAGACGGTCACATTACGGTTTTCAATTTTAAAAGCTATCCACACCATTCCTCATTTGATAGCTAATCCGCTGCACCCGAGAGTGAAATCGTTAAATAAAACTCGCTGCTATGTGTTTAAGATAATAAATCGCATATAAATGGGTGTCACTTAGCCAAATGATAGCATAAATATCCCATCCGTTAAATTGGGCACACTAGCTACTTGAGGACTGATGAAAAAAAATCTGCTGGAAAAAGAAAAGGAAAAAAGAAAAAGCCACCCATCACCCTGCAGTTCATAAAGTGATAGATGTCCCATGAAATGAGTAGTCTTTAAGACTTTCATCATTTTAGATAACAAGCTCCTGAATATGTAGAGTTTATTTGGTTTTAATATGGTGCTTAAACATCATCATCGTCGTCATCATCATCCTCATCGTCGTTGTCAACTGGAGTCGTTCATGCAGGTCATGCGTAGAGCTAAATTAGTAAATTAGCGGGAGTCTATTTTCTCATTTGTATTCACCTGAAGAATTTCCCTGACGTCCCTTCCTTCATCAGTCCAATTTTCTCCTTTACTTCATGCTTAACAATGTGGGTTTGAAATCTAAGATTGTTTTCACATTGAGTAAAGAAAACCAGTCTTTAATTTTTTTTCCCTGTAGGGTGTCCATCACCATGTCACTACTCGCTGCAGAGAGGATTCATGAGTTCAAATGCTTTGCGCGGTTTGTACAGTACTGTACCTGCTTCGTTAACAAGGTTTGACCAGAAAAAAAAAAAAGACAAAAATTGGTGTAAATGTATTTTAAGTGTAAGTTATTGCTAAATGATTAAACATTTCATAGAGGAAAGGCAAATCCTGCAATTATAAGTAATAGTCAGAAGGAGGCATTACAAATCTTACACACCACACTGGTTTCATATGTAATGCAATGCCATGTAAGAAATGTAGTTTAGTAGAAAGTACAGATATTTGTTGCAGGTTGTAGTTGAGGTAAAGGTAAAATGAAAGTTATTGTGAAAGCTGCATTTAAGTAAGGTTACAAGTTACAAAGTAATTGTACTACGTTACCTTCCACCTCTAATAATACTTGTCCTGCATTTTTTTTTCTATTTTTTATTTTATTTTTTTATGACAACTTCTTAATACTAACAACAATAACAATAATAAGCATCCAATCAAACCACAGTATATTCTGCTCCACTAAGCATTTTACATTAAGAATTTGCAAGTTGCACATCCTGAAACACCTTCAATTGGGTTTTTTTGTTTTTACTGTATTATAATTTTATTTATTAGTGCTGCTTCAGACAAAAAAGCCTTTACCTTCACTCAATTGCTAGCTACAGGATATTTTGTTTACACAATTTATTCACATTAGGTTAAACATCCATCTATTCATTCATTATCTACTGTACAGTATACCGCTCATCTTGTGTAGGGTGGCGACGGAACCTGAAGTCAGGAAGCTTACAACACAAGTCAGGATACACCAAGGATGGGATGCCAACCCATTGCAAGGAACAAGCACACATATTGTACAATCACACACTACAGACAATTTGGAAATGTCAATCAACCCGACTGCATGTCTTTGGACTGTGGGAAGAAGACGTACACAGAGGAACAAGGAGGAGGACATGCCTGAGGGTGCGAGGCAGCCACCATGCTGCCTAGGACAAACCTTGTGGTAATGTCCATAACTGCTGATATAGAATATTGTGCAAATGACTTAGTGCCTTACATTACTTTATACAAATGTTTAAAGTGCAGAGATGTTTATTTTATGACCTTTTGTAACTATACAGGCAAAAAATGCATTCCTTAGTTGTTGTTTTTTTTGTATTTTTTTTTTTTTTTGTAGCATAAAATTAAATTTGTTAAAAGATATGATGCCACTTACGGCAGTCAAAACAAACACAGGATATAAACTCGATCAGCCGACTTGTGTAAACAAGGCTAAATTAAAATAAAGGAACAAGATCAAACCCAGACAGACAAACAGACAAGGCTTAGTACATGAGAAGAGAGACAAGGGAGACAGAATCTGGCACCGGGTTCGGCAGGGATGTGACAGTGTGTCAGTAAGGGAAGTGACTTATTACACTTTTCTAGAATAAAAATACAATAAAACTTTTATGAAACACAAAGTTTCATGAAGACCTGCAGCACACCCTGTAAGATGCTGAGTAAGTATTTCTTGAAAATATCACTATACATATTTTATATATATATAAATGTTACTATAAATATAAACTGTAGTATAAACTGTATAATTTTTTTTCCCCCTGCAATGCTGTTGAGAACATTGTGCAATGAGTTCAATGAGTTGTTTCTATAGCAATGTTGATTTTTACAGGACCTGGTTGCTAGCCAAACACCAACCCTCCTCCTCTCTCATCTGGTCCTTGGCGGTGGCATTGGTAGAGTTACAGTATTTGTATGGGCAAATGGTTCAATAGCTGCAACCTGGTGGTGGTGGGGCTTGAACCATGATTCTCTGATCAGCAACCCAGGGCTGAACCCCCTGACTGAGCCACCACTGCCCAATAAAAAAGCATACAGTCTATTATAAATTATAAACAAAAAATAGAGTAAAAAAAAGAGAACTTTTTTAAATAAAGCATATAAAATAGGGCATAATAATAATAATAATAATAATAATAATAATAATAATAATAACTAGACAAATGTGATAGAAAATATAGAAATTGTTTAACTATTTACACTTTGTACAAGTAATAAAATATAATTGAAATGGAGCAGCAATATTCTGTCCTGAGCAAACCAATGTGCAACGTTTCAGGTGTGGCACTTCATTGCAAGGTACACAACCACACACACTATGGGTATTTTGGGAAGACCAATTGGCCAAGCCGGCATGTCTTTATACTGTGGGAGGAAACCCAAAAAGCAAGGGAAGACCTCCATGCACACAGGCCCCAAGGTGGGAACTGAATGCAGACCCTGGAGGTGCAAGTGCTAACCAGTAAGCCACCTTGCCACCACACACTCACACTGTATGGGCAAATTTGGAAATGCCAGTTATCTATATGTCTTTGGACTGTAGGGGGAAACCCACCAAGCATTGAGAGAAAATTCCTACGACTCATCATTAAAAATAAAAAGTATATCTAAATCTGCACAAAAGTTTACCTGAGACTTCTGATTCTTTTCTAGAAAGTGTTCTGGTCATACTAAAAATGACCTTTGTATAAATCATGATATTATATACAGTATAGTATTTGATTATTTGATTCAATTTCTGACCCTTTCTGTTATTTATTTATTAAAAAATAGATGTAAAAATAAGAGTCTGTAGTATTTATACGCTAATGCATTTCCACTAGGACCAGCGGCGACTGGCGAAAAACTGACGCACGTCTTTGTAATTGAGGCTTTCTAGTGTCGTATTAGACAGCTTTCATCCCAGCTATCAATCCGCTATTAGAAAAAAGTCACATTAATTGGACATTTCTGCAATCTTATAAATCAAGACATGCGAGACGTCTGTGATCCACATCAAACGGGAGAGCTGTTAAATCTACTCGGCCGTAATGATCGCTGACAACCCCCTGACAGGATTATTACAACGCTGTTATGAGTGCACTGCCCCCAAAATAACACTGCACGGCCGGCCCTAGTCATTACTGCACGAGTCGGGAGGACGATCTCCTGTTTCGCCCAGACACTTGTAACTAAACTTGTTTTGGCAGGAGTGTAACCCGAAATACACAACGTCTGATGTTTTATTTTATTTTGTCCCCTTTAGCAGGGGGAGAACTCGCTGTGCAATAGATGGCACTCCTACTCAGGAGTACTACTCTGTAAAAAATCTGACTGTGTGAGTCAGATATAAATAAATAAACAAACAAACAAATAAATAAATAAAGTAATGAATCTTAGAAATACACCCTCATGAGAATTTCACACCCAAGTTCAGCTCATGACCCCTGAAGCGCCGAAGCCTTTGACAGCATGGAGTACAATGCTGGGCGTATCTGGTCTGCTGTTCCTGTATACGCTGCTGCTCTCTTTGCCTTTTTCTGCCCCAAAGGCCTGAGCCAGGAATCTGCTGCCCTAAGGCAATTAGACTAGCTGTCAGTGCAACTGCAAAAGGCTGATGCCTTTCATTGGGGAGGGAACTTGCGTTTGAATACATGGGCTAAGGAAACATTCATGTATTTTTGCAATGGATAAAAAAAAAGAAGCAAGAAACACCAAAAGAGAGAATATTGTAGAAATACACACGGAAATGATGAAAATAGTTTGGAATTGATGCTTTGTAATGCTGCCAGGCGTATAACAGGGTCCCTTCATGTGTTCCATAATGTGCATACGATGGTCTCCACTGTTAATGTTCTGATAAATTAATGAGTATGTTATCAGGTTCTTGTCATGCTGTAACCACGTGAATATCATCTAGCTGAGCCGTTCGCACGGTTGCATTACCATTCCAGGCGCTATGCTCACGTGCGTTGAGATTCACTGTGCATTCGGCACTGCCTGTCATATTTTCTCACATTAATACACACTGTCCTCCATTTTTTTTAAAAGAACACTTTGATTTTGCAGATGAATTTTTCAAACTTCAAGGTTTTTTTTTTTTTACTTTTTTAATTTTTTATGTCTGCAGTGAATCACTGGCTCGCCCTGACCAGGGAGTGTGAAAATATTTTGGACGGTAAATTAATCGTAATGTTGTGTAACTAAAAGACGGTTGGTGGCGATTAGTGTCTATTTGCATTACTAGTAAACAATTTAATTTCTTTAGTATTTATTTATTTATTTATTTATTTATTTATTTATGTATGTTTGTTAAAAGCAAAAAGTAGTATCTGCGCATACACAAATGATAAACTAAATAATCTAAATCCAGGTAATTCATTACTCATCCCACGTTTCCCCTACCTTGAGCCCCCAGTTTCCTGTGAACCCTATACAGGATAAGTGGATGGATGGACAGATGAACAGATGGATGGATGGTTGGTTGGTTTATTATCCAATTGGCTTTTGAGTATTAATCCACAAATCATTTTAACTCATCTCATTTTTTCTCTCATTCATGTCATCCTATGGACACTTGTAACTTTATGGTCAAATTATAATGGCTCACTACTGGATACTGGGTTGTTCTTGGGATCCTGAACAATCCCCGAGCTTAAATAGAATTTGCAGGAATTCTAAGAACCACTAACTTAATTTGTAAAATGAAATTACTGAAAGAGCGCAGGCTAGCAGGGAGCTTGCTGTCTCACAGCCACTGGGTCTGTGGTTTGATATTGAGCTTTACATACTGCCTTTGTGAGACTCCTTTCTTTCTGTGGGTTAACCTACAGTACACCTACTGTTAATTGCCCCCAAGTCTGCTTTTGTGTGTGTGTGGTTGAGAGAGAATGCACAGATCCATCACAGCCCTGACCAGGATCAAGCAAATACGTAAAAATAAATGATAAAAGAAGATATTTCAGGCAGAAAAAAGAGCAAAAACAGGCCGTTACTCCAGCTATTTGTCTAAGCGTTCTGTCCGTGATTCTTCTTATTTTTGTTTTTCTTCTCCTTCTTCTTCTCCTTCTTCTTCTTCTTCTTCCATGTCATCAGTATTTGCATTTCTTATTGTGCCCATGGATATTCTGTTTCCCTCAGTACAGTTGGTTCATACAGTAGCTAAGGACTAAAAAAAAAAAAAAAACATCAACGAATATTCCACCATTAACCCGAAGTGGGCCACAGCCAGGATTTTATTTGCACAGCTCACTTCTGGATTTTTTTAATTCCAAACTATTAATTACCGGGAAAAAAAAGGGGGAGGGGGATACAGTGTTCCAGCTGGCCTTCTTTGGTAGTTGGTTCATTATTCAGCCTTTTATTTTTTTATTCTCCATAATTACCCTTTGACAGAGCGCCTGCATAGCTTTTTACAGTACTACTACAAAGAAGCACAGCAGTAATCGTTCATCTGCAGCCCATGAGCGATCTCTTGTTTATTGGTGAAATTTACTGCAGGTAGAAATCGAGTGTGAACTGGAAATTCTGGTCTTTAAAACACAAATTCAGTAGGTGTACTTGAAATGGTAAAGGTTTCAGCAATCAGCCACGTCCACTCTAAACGTAATTGTAAAGACTGGAGAAATTATTCTGTGCATGTTGGCTGAGAGGACGTTGTTTGCTGGTCATAAATATGTATCCGTGCAATATTACTGAAAAGCAGCTGGCTAGACACCATTTTGTGAATATTTACAAATCAGATGCAAATTTCTAATTTGGCCAAGCTGGCTTGATTATGTACGCTTTTGATTGCGAGTATTTAGATGTGTTGCAAACTGAAGTAGTTTCTGGCTTTTGCCTTCCCATATTATCACTGAGCATTTATTTCTGAAAAAAACAAACAAACAAACAAACAAACAAAAAAAATACTGCATTTCATTGTACTTTTGACACATTTTCGTTTTGACACATACTGTGATAACTGCAATATTTGACTATTAAATACCATTCACCGTTTAATTGTATTTATTTTTAATAACGCCACAAACAAAGGCACAAATTATACCGTTAAGAGGATATTAGCCAATATTTATTTATCACCTCAAAGGTGTTTTAATAAAAAGCATTTTCAAAATATTGACAAACTCTACGTTACTTTTAGTAAACTGCAGCCTTTTGTGATTAAATATTTGAATAGTTTTGTATCGCAATTTAGTGTTTTTTTTTTGTGATTAATTAAGCAGAATTAGGTGTCACATAGTTCATGTACGTTATGTGGTAATCTAAACATTTTATATAACAACAAATAACAATATAACAACATTTAGATTATCCTCTTTTAATCTTGATCCCATTTTGCCATTGAAATAAGTTAATTGTCTTGTATAAGTCTATTCTATCACTGTACAAATGGAAAAAAAGGACAAAACACAGATGAGGAAAAATATTTCTTGCTTTTTGTCCTTTTTTATTTTTATTCTTTTCCTCAAACAATCCAGTCAGATATTTCCACTATTTTCTCCACTATATCAGCAATCGTTCATTTACACAGACACTGAAACTGCATTTGGCGAAGTAAATTAAAGTGAGTTTAAGGTATAAACAATCATATAACACCATTTTTCATCATACTTAATGCTTCTTATTTCCCAATCCACATTTAGTTTTTTTTTTTTTTTGTAAATATGCAAACATTTATATTTTTATCAGAAAAAAAAAGAAACACATTTGCAAAATACAGTTGTATGCCCTTTATGTAGTTTTAAAAAGTACCTTTTTAAAATTCTAATCTTTCAGTGATCTTAGCTGTCATTCAGATGAAACTTGGCCAATTTAGATTTCACATGAAAACACATAAAAGTGAAAAAAAAGTATTATTTTAAAATGCAAAATTGTTAAGATATTACAACTTGAATTTGACATGTTTATGCACACAGGTTTAAAAAAAAAAAAAAATTAATTTCGCAAAAAATCTGTGGTTTGATATTGAGCTTTACATACTGCCTTTGTGAGACTCATTTCTTTCTATGGGTTAACCGACAGTACACCTACTGTTAATTGCCCCCAAGTCTGCTTTTGTGTGTGTGTGTGTGGTTGAGAGAGAATGCACAGATCCATCACAGCCCTGACCAGGATCAAGCAAATACGTAAAAATAAATGATTAAATTAAGCAGATCATACACCAATTGTATCAATACTCATAAACAAAATGAATAATTTGCATTCAAAGTTTGAATCTCTACAATAAGATCATCTCTCCATCATCTATCAAATTTTGTGGGAAGCAAGATTGGTCATGTCCATGTTGCATAAATGTCAGAAGTAGCTTCCTAGTGTATGCTAAACATTCAATCCTCAATCTATAGTGGAAAAAATAATTTAATCTGGATAAATGAATAATAACAACAGTGACTACTGGCCCCAGTATATTAGCTTGATGATCACAACTCGTATTTTAATTTGAGTGAAGCTCATATCATCAAGAACTATGAATAATTAAGTAACTACAGCGAACCCTACAGATGTGCTTTTATACAGGAAAGTACTCACAATATTTTTAACATAATGGACATTATTACTAAGGGCGTTCAAATCAAACCAGGACTTTTGATTGCACAGAACACAGATCTGAGAGTAAAAACTCCTTTATACAGTATATATATATATATATATATATATATATATATATAATCCTGTACTACACTAATGCACTTATCTCAGCATTTCATTAGACCATCAAGGTATCAAAGCAAGTTTTTTTTGCACAGGGGATATGGCAATAATCCCCAGCCGATCGAGTTCCTGTAATGTGCAAGAAATTCCATCACAAGTCTTGGTTTGACTTGAACACCATCATAGACAGTAATCTAATCATTATTTATAGCATACAGACAAACATGTGATCCAGCATTAAAGATTAGTTGAAGTATTTAGTACTTAAACTAACTTGATGTGGGCATTTTCATAAACCTTGGACAAAATGGTTTTGAACATGTTTTATTTTGATATTTTCCTAGACGTATAGAATTATAGCTTTCAAGTGTTCTTGAAAACAGAAGAAAGTAAGCTCTTAAGTAGCATCTTCTAGTTTAACAGTTGTGTGTTTTTGTGTCACAGATAGCTTTTTTCTCTCCAACTTCTCAAGGTGAAGGCAAAACAGTATAGTTTAGACGCTTATACCAGGGCCGGCTCTCTCCCAACAGATGTGTACTAGTTGCTAGGATACCGAGGAGGGAGTGTTGTTAAGATGTGAAATATGATGAAAGAAATGTCTACCAGAACAAGACGCCCCAAAGGCAACAGATAAACACACACACACACACACACACACACACACACACACACACACACACACACACACACACACACACACACACAAAATGGATATATCAAGTGGTTTTTCATTTCATCTTATAAGTGAAAATCAAACAGAATAAGCTGTTTATTACTCCAGCATTATTAATCTCTAACATCTTTGATGAAAACAATCTGTATTCTATTCACATACACGGAAGAACATAAAAATACTACATACAAATGTGAGCGTTTTATTTTTTTAAATGATCGCCTGGGGCGGTGCAAAGATTCCCACCTCCACATGAGATAAAGGGAAGGAAGATCGGCAGGAACTCCTCACGTTCATTTTCTCACTGGGTATCCTCTGTGCTTTAACTGTATTTTTCGATTTATTTTATTGGCCTAAAAGCACTGACACAGAAATGTACATGAGACATGAGATGCACATGAGATGCTGTTGGAAGTAGCACAGATTTAAATAGAATCTAGAAATTAATGACAACATGGAGCTACTGCAGTATGTTCAATATTTGCCTCTTCCTGCTCTGTAAATCCCCAATCAGACATTAGTTTTGGTCAAAACATGGTTGATTCCCTACCGATCTAGTGCTTTATTCATAAACAAGTATATATTTATAAATGGCCAAACACAGTATTAGTGCAGGTCTTATTTTATTTTTTGTTATACATACAGTATAATACAGAAAATGTGTGTGACAATGAAGCTACTTCTGAAGTCTATGCAACATGGAAGTGACCAGTCCTGCTCCCTACAAAAAAATACAAGCTACTAACTTCAGCCGTTTTGGAGAGATGATTTTATATGTTCCCCAAAAATGGCCATTCTTCAGTGTTATACCGTCTCGCTTCAAACCATAATCATTTAAAATGCTAATTATTCATATTTGTTCATGATTATTATTGATACAAAAAATTGTTTAAGCTTCTAGAAAAGACTGTAAAAACTGCTGCTTAAATAGTTTTTTGGTAAAAGCGTAAAAAGTAAAAAAATCTGTAGTGTCTGTAACCATGTGAACTTCATGTTAGAATATCTTAACCTTTTTGCATTTTAGAATGACACACTTTCTCAGGTTTATGTCTTTTCATGTGAAATCTAAATTGGCCAAGTTTCATCTGAATCACAATTAAGAATTCGTAAAAAAATTTTTTTTAAGATTTGATTAAAAAAAAAAAAAAAACATTTGTCCTTGTTGATCATCCCATTCCTGATTTATTCCCCCCTTTTCATGTTATAACGAGCTCCACTTTTCAGGGAAGGCTTTCCACTAGAGTTTGGCACAGGGCTGTGAGACCTAGCGCTTATTCAGGTACAAGAGCATTAGTGAGACCAGGATGTCAAGGCGGCTCCAGTTCCAGTTCATCCTGAAGGTGTTCAGTGGGGTTGAGCTCAGGCAGGGCTCTGTGCAGGAAACTCGGGTTCGTCCAGTCCAACTTTCTCACACCATGGCTTCATGGAGCTCAGTTTGTGTACGGAGGGAATTGTCATGCTGGAACAGGTTTGGGCCTCTTCCAAAGCTTCCAGTGAAGGGAGAGTGTAATGCTACAGCAAACAAAGGCATTCTATGCAGTACAAGGCAAGACTGCAAAATGGCAGGAGGGAAAATGTTCTAAATACAGCCCAGTATATTCTAAATATATTTTAGAATCTCTTATTTAAAAAAATATGTATTATAAACTAAATATGCAATTTTAAAACATGAAAAAAATTCTAGATGAAAGAAATTGTCTTCAGCAGATCATTCGGTTTATTTCTAGAAATATGCCAAGAAAATTAGGAAGTGACAGCAGTTACTGTACATTATCTGACAATGGAAGATATCTGTTTAATGATCAAAAACATCACCCTATATATTTGTAATGGACATGCTCTAATCTTATACTACATACAAAATACTTGGTAAATTTGACTATATGGTAAAGGTCCCATGTTTTACTATTCCTTTAACAAATGAACAAAAACAGAGATCCCCAAAGTGTGTGTTGCTTCTCCAGCTAAAATACTGAAATAGATGAGCTAATGCTGGGCCACGCCCCTCCAGAGAACAGATGAGCAACAATCTGAGGGAGGGGAAGTTCTTCACTATAAAAAACTCCCACTAGATGCATGTTGAATTAATTAATATTGTATTGTTGGCCAACTTCGTACAGTGGTAACTTTATGTTCCTGAAAACTTTTAAGACACAGACTGAATAAACTAAAAAATGTTGAGCCAGCAATTTCGCTTCCCTGAGATGCAACAACATGATTTATAAGACCCAACCGAGTGTCTTTTACACTCTCTGGTGGTAGATAACCTTATGCATATCTTAAATTGTATCATAACTAGATATTCTGTACAATGTATTTATCTTTGTCTTTACAAGTATATTCTTGTTCTTTTTAACCAGAGCTATGCTATGGAGGATTGGGGTCAGAGGGGTGATAGATGGCCTTTTGCAGCTACAGGAAGAGTGTGAACATGGTGTTGGAGGGTGCTGTAGTCCTTGAGGGCCTGGGTGACTATGCAGCAGCTTTACTGTACGTGTGATGTTTGGTCAGGTCTGTGCTGTGAACATTGAATTCCAAAAGGACTGGACATTAACCTTTGAAGAGGACTTGGAGAGACACACTCTGGCATTTTCCATGTATTTTATTGACTTTAAATAATGTTTGTGTGTTTTAATTGTCAGGGTTTTTTTAGACTAACGTGTTTTATAGAAAAACAATCACTTGAACGAACTACATCAATGGGCTAAAATGGGGGACAACTTACCTTTTTGAGTGGATGAAAAGTTGGGTTAGTCAACCCTAGACACATATAATTAACTGAGCCCACAACCAATACAGTACTACTGCATAGTACTAAGGCTACTTAAACTACTTAAACTTAAGTCGTACTTCAAATAGTTCAAAATTTGAAGTACAAGTTAAGTCAACTTAAGATTTTGAACTGGGTACGCATTGTGTCAACACAACAGCAATATGAAATATTTAGTTTGGTGACATCAATGTTGCTAAAAGTTGAGTAAACTTAAACTTTTTCACAATGAGGCAGCTTTTTTTTTTTAAACAGTGTTTGATGAGGTTACATTTGGGGGGAAATCTCATCAGATTTTCTCCCTATTGTAACCTCAATGCTGAACTCTGCCCCGCTCAGTTTTTTCTGCATCTTTCCTGTTTCCTGGGCACTACTGTACAGTAAGAGCTACTATAAAAAGGCTAGGCTAATGAGTAGCAGCTAACTTCTAATGGCTAACCTAACCTGTGCAACTGAGATCTTATCTGTGTTTTAACTTTTACATAGATACAGTAAATACAGAGTATTTGACTTTGAACTAACAATTCATGATAAATATTTCCCATGAATTATTTGTCAGATAATGCGGTGGAAAACCTGTAGGAAAACCTGTAGGAGATGCTTGATTAGGTATTGAACATACTGTAGATGTTTCTGGATTGGCTAGGATAATGCACTTCCTCAAAGGGGCATTCTGGGGCAGTTGATTTAAAGCTACAGAGACTGAAACTGCATATTTGGAAAAGGAGTGAACCTGAAAGAAAATCAAACATGCCAGAATGAAGAGCTGTATTTCTATTTTGGAGTCTTGACCTTTAAACATACATGATGTCAGCAAGCGAAAAAGTGGGAACCTACTTAGATTTCCAGCTCGGCTCAACCTCGGCTGATTGAATCTTGTTGTGAAGCGGGTGCGTTAGGCTGCCAACAGCAAGGATGACGCAAAGGCTGAAAGATCTGACCTTGCCTATGAACAATCACTCAACATTATTGAGTCAGGGTAAGGGTGACAGGTAAGAAATGCTGGGGATGGATTTAAAAGGATATATCACTGGCAAACTTTCTTCCTATTGAACTGCTGATGAAGAATGACTGTTCACTCTCTGATAGGCAACAGATGCAGTCTGGACACGCGGTGGTCCACAAGGATGTTATAGATACGATGCATGGCATATACCAGTATTTGGAGTTTACTGGTGTACAGTATGTGTGTAATCATGCGTGTGTATGTGTGTGTGTGTGTGTGTGTGTGAGAGAGAGAGAGAAATAGAGAGAGAGAGAGCATTGTGTGAGTGCGTTTTATTAGAGTTGTATTTCAGATTTCTTAAAAGAAAGATAAAATTTATTATTTTAATGTTACAGTTGCTAAAGGCATAGTGAGTAATTCCTGAGGATGTTTACGTACAAAACGAGGAAATGCTGAAATCAGCACGTTGTCCATACTTAAAGCAGGAACACTTTTATTTTTGGTCAAAACTGGTGCTTTGAATGTAACAAATAAAGAACATAGAATAAGAAGCAGATGCCTCCTGTTTGCATACAGTGTATATGTATTCATTAAAATGCTGTTTACCTCCAAATACTGTATGAAATATTTCTGTTCGATGTAATGCAATGGCCATAATGTGCCATTGTGGTTAGGTCCAGGTTGTACCTCGCCTCATATGCAAGTCTTCTGGGATAGGCGGCGTGCCCCCCTGACTCTGAGATCGGGAATATTTTAAACAGACTCTCCCTGCTATACCTGACTATTTTCTTTCTCATTTGCAAATGTTTATATTTCTACTATAAATCCTAATCTCGAACTCTCTCTTTGACCACCACACGATTACATACTTGTTGAATATCCTATTCCAAATTTGCTGTCTGGAAGGTTCTAAATTAAAAGGCCTGTGATTTGGCTTCACGATCCTTAGTGAGATCGGTCTCTGATGTAGGGTATGAAGTATCCATTTCCAGGTCATCCCAAAGGTGTTCAGTGGAGTTGAGGTCAGGGATGCTTGAAGTCCTCCAGGCTACCTTAAACATACCATAGCGCTCTTTTAATGCACAAAGACGTTGTCATGCTGGACCACATAGTTCCAGCTTGATCGGCGGAAGGCAATGTCTTCAAGAGCAGCAAATCCTCTCTAAATCAAAGGAAGACAGCTCTGATAGTGTTGAGTACATCTGGTCCTTTTAGCAGGAGATAATTCATGTTAAGTCTATTTAATTTTTTGGCTACTATTCCAGACCAGCCATACCCGAGTGGTTGTTGAGTTGAGGTTTGGCTGACATACCAAACTGGTCCCTTCCACTTGTCAATCTCTTCCTTGGTGAATTTCATCGCTGCTCCTCTTTCAACCATATCATAAACCTGAGATGCATAAATACCTCACCATTCTGGTACTCTCTTGAGTTGTTTTTCTGTTCTGAGGAAAGCACTTCCCACCCCACTGTTGTATGGAGGGGATGGGCCCTGAATCCATGGATACTTTGTATACCAGTGTGGAGACTCACTTCCAACATAGGTGAGACCCTCTCTTATAATCTCAAGCTCCTTCTCATCTGCTATAGTCTTTCTTTTCCTCCAGGCTAAAAGTTACCACAGTGGCACCCACCACACTTTGGTACACATGCTGCTCCAATACTGTCCCACTTATACCACTAAAGAAAATCCTAGTTATTTGCCAGTGAGTTTTTTGTTTCAGCCACATGACTTTTCACTCTTTGGATTATCTTGGGGATATTTGGAGCTTTAGCAAAATGCGTCTCAGACTCATGTTCTGTTATATCCACCTTCTCAAACAGATATGGGTATGCTCCAGTACACCCCACCGGACTGTCCCATAGAACAAGATATCTCCCACGACTTTCATTCTTTGTTGTGGGAGTCTCCCCTCTCGGTGGCTGATGAGGAGTTCAACCTTCTCCGGCCTTTTCAATTCTTTGAGGTCAGCGTCTGGAAAATTCTTTTTAAGTTGCTCTGGAGTTACACTTCTGTGGACTTTGGCTATCTCCTCTAGCCCATAACAGATCAACTGATGAGCCCTTACTGTCCCCTCATGAGTTTTGACTCTAATCCTGAGCAGGTACCTTTTTGTGCTCACTCTAATGGCCATCTTGCCAACCCCATGAACCACCAAAGTAACTTTCTCTCCTCGTAACTCGTAGTCTATCAGCAGCTTCGGTTGTAATATAATTTATGTCTGAGGTCAGATCTAACAGAGTATTAGCAGGGAGTTCTTTTAATCCACTCCTATTTTGTCTCCCTCAGAGCAGTCTACCATCTTAGGTTTGTTGATGAATTCTCTCTTGAACTTTTGCACTAGCCAAAAGCTCCTTGTCTGTAAATCTGCTTCCTTTCCTGAGGGCTTTGGTGTTGGCTCTTTCCACACCCCTGTCCTTGAGTTCCCCTTTTGGGCAAAGAAGGTAATGGTGGCCCTTTTACAGTCTTTGTTTCTGTAAAGATAGTTGTCATTGCACCTGTCACCATCCTTGTGACATCCCAAGCACTTTAAATGCACCCAGTTCCTTCATAATCAATTTCTCTGCTATTTTTTTTTGCAGGAGAAAATTTTGTCTCTATGCTTCTCTTCTCCACACATGATGCATCCACTTTCTGCAGAAACTGTCTTTGTCGTTCTCGTGAAGGTATACTTCTTTTTTGCACTATCTGAGTTTTTTACCTGCTCGAACCTTTCAAAAATTTCTTCTTCTTTCTTTATTCAATTCAATTCAATTCAATTTTATTTCTATAGCGCTTTTAACAATGGTCATTGTCTCAAAGCAGCTTCACAGAAATGAAAAGAAAATGAAAAGAAGACTTATGGAAATGTATATATGTTTAAGAAAAATGTGTCTAGATAATGAGATTGTCCCTGATGAGCAAGCCAAGGGTGACGGCGACAGTGGCAAGGAAAAACTCCCTGAGATGGCAATAGGAAGAAACCTTGAGAGGAACCAGACTCAACAGGGAACCCATCCTCATCTGGGTGATAACAGATAACAGAAATTGTATAACATCATGTGTGTTATGCAGATGAAAGTTCGATATAACAGAAGTTATTTAAATTAACACAAAGTCCAGGTCAGCTCAGGGATGAGTCAGCAGGTGCAGAGGGCAGATTTGGGTCTGGATCACTGGGAGCTCAGGAGCAGCATGTGTAGTTCCAAACCATCATGAAGCAGAATCCAGTTGGAGCAGGTCCTTCTCTGGATGCCTCAGGAACCTCGCAGGGTCGGCCTCGGTCTACTGAAGCTGGTACAATCTCCAGATGCCTCGGGATGGGTGGAAAAAGTTCTTTAGGAACTTTATTAGTGCATCAAAGTGTTTCTCTGGTGTGATGCCATTTGCAGGATCTGTCATGTAGACCAACCATTGTCTTTTTTCACAAACTGGTAACCTGCTCTCAGTGGACTTTGTAACAAGTGGGTTCTTGATTGTGCTGATATTTCCAAAGTCTCTGAGATCTGCCAGGGCTTTTTCTACCATTTGGATTAACTCTATGGCCCTCCTTCGCTGGTTCTCTCTCACAGCAGGAATCCTTTCTAGCTCCTCAACACTTTTCATGTCAATTGTGGTTCTGTTTCCATAGTGGTTCTCCAAGACTCCGAAGATGTCAGCAGCTGTGCTATAATAGGAAAGCCTGAGCTCTTTGGCAATCTTATCGTCGATGCTGTCCACCAGTTGAAGCTTTTTAATCTCATCTGACCCTGTGGGTTCCCCTTTCTCTGGAAGTTTTCTGAGTCCCTTTTCCACTGGTAGAAGTCCCTCTTATTAACACTGAACTTGGGCAGGCTTGTAGGTTTGATTTTTACTACTGGCATAATCTGAGCTATCACATCCATCTTATTTTTCACATCGGTTACTGATGCTTGTACATTCTCTGTAATCCTTTGAGTACATGCAAGTTAAATTTTTCTTACTTCACACTTAATGCAAAACTCTTTCAGCTTGCATATGAGACCCTCTAACTCTGCTCGTACAGTTGTTGGGGTCCACCTTTCCCAGTTTACCAGAGCCTTGGTTGCTTCTTCCACCAGTCTCATCAAGAGTTCCAGTTGCATGCTATAGATGACAGGCATGGTGATAGATCGTTCACAAGTTGTCTCTGCTGCAGATATACTGTAGTAGCTGACATCTCGGCTTGTCCATATGTTTTCCAGAGGCTCGTCAATTTCCTTGAGCTCGTCAATTTCCTTGAGCCTTGCATTACATTCTTCTTCTGTTTCTTGCTGTACTGAAAGTGAAACCTCTGCACTTCTCTGTAAGCCTAAATCTCTGCCAGTAACCCAGCCTTGTAATCATCATTTAAAAAACTTTCCTTGCACCAGTGGAGAGCTTTCTGAATTCCTTTTTAATTTCTGATTCCAGCAAATTACGTGCTTCTCTATTGGGAAAGTTAAGTTGCTTGGTGAAGCTACTTTTTGCTGAATTTCCCTGCTTTGCCGGTTACTCAGTTGTTTTTCCTAAGGTTTCTTCTGCCATTTAGCTTGGATATTATCCTCTTAACCTGTGTCGGCAGCACTTCATCTCTGGACATTACTGAGCTGTTAATCTCTGTCCACACTGCTACACTTGGTTATTGACTAAACGGTTCATGGAATAGTACGTGTTTAGCTTGTTACATAATTTTGTTGAATTTGTTTGCATTTTATTTGACTTATGACCTATATTTGACATACAGGTGGGTATAATCCTCAGGTGCCACATGCATTGGCAATATGTATAACCTTACGACTTGGTCAGAATTGTTACAGCTAATTTTTTATCTAAAAAGCTAACACAATTTTTTTGAATGGAAGTGGATGCTATAGAGGATTTGGAACAGAAGACATTGGCATTGTCCCAGATCAGGCCTGAGAGCCACTGCATTAGATCATATAGGGTCAATGATATTAAACAGAAAAATGTAGTGATGAACTATCTATTTAATAAAAGAATGGTTTTGTCTGTTCATTGGTTAAGACTCACTCTATCTGTGATATTTTTACATTTCATATATTGAGGGACCTGAAACCAGTCTCAGAAAACTGCATGACAAAATTTGTCTGGACAGATATGCAGACAGAAACTTTTCTGAGACTGATTTCGGGTCCTCCGATGTATGAACCGTAAAAATATTGAAAGAGCGAGTCTTATTTTATTATTTCATGAAACTTTGGGAATACTTTGGTATTTGCCTAAAGTTAAACCTGAGCCATGAATGAAATCAAAATGTTGAGTAGAAGTGAAGGTATGCGCAGATACAATATGTCCCAGATTACAAACCAGAAGCTTTGACAGCGTACTGCACAAGCATGGGTAACTGTGGGTGCGGTGCGTTAGCTTTAACTTTTTAACTATGTTTACAAACTCTTTTCTCATCAACGATGGGTACTTCTGGTAAATGTTTTGTAATTTGTACTTACACTGAACAGTGTATTCATATGTATTCTTCATTACCAGCAGTGGCGGCAGGTGCAAAAAAAATGTTGGAGGGGGGGTGGGGGGGCGCAAACAAAATTAAAATGAAACTTTTAATACTCGCCTGTAATTAGCCATTTATCAGGTGATTATGCATCATTATTACTAGTATAAAATAAAGGCATGACTCAATGGATCCAGTCAGCCAGCTCCGCTTGCTGTAAGAAGTGCTGGGAGACTTGTTGAGAATGGTCCAATCACATGAGCCCAAATATTTAAAAGCAATATTGATTCGCTAAGAACAAAAGTGGGAGGGTTCAGGGCGCACAGAGCTGCACCCCAAGGATGATTTGACAAAATCCAATCAGAGCTCAGCCTTAAGTAACATGCTTTTGAAAAATTTTCGGGTTCGACCCAAAGTTGCACGGGTGGCACCATGAAACAGACACGAGGTGAGATCTTAGAGGAATAAATAAGGGAAGGAAAGGGTAAAAGGAGGGAGGACGGAGAGAAAGGGAAGGAATGAAGTGTGCACGTGCATGGTCCGAGGCAGTGCCCAGCTGGCATGCGGGCACGCGGCTGGCGGCTGGCGGCGGTGGGCGGAGTGGCCGAACAGAGCACGCGAGGCAGCGCTCCTGCACACTCCCTCCCAGTTCCTCCCCGCTGTCGATGGCCGGCCTGGCCCCTCCCAGCTCTCTGTGGGCGCGGCCTCAGGCGGGAGTCTCGCTCGGACGTCCTTCGGCTGGGCGGCTTTCCCGGCTGGGATCGGCGGCCTTAACGCTGTCCTCCTTGCGGCCTTTTCCTCTTCGGTGGCGAGGACGCGAAGGCGGGCTCGACGCGGGAGCGAAGGACGCCGTGGGAGCTCGTGTAGATCAAAGGGCGGAAATCCAATGTCCTTTTAAGTCACGTTCCATTGCCCCACTCCCATGCCACTCTCGAGCTCCACCGCGTTACGCTCTTCTCAGACCCCGGACTAAACTCCGCGCCTTGCTTTTATAATGCGGAGAAAGCCCGAGATCCTATTAACGTTAATCACTGTCAGCCGGCCCGCATAGGCGGCCCCGTCCCTTTGCACACCTGCAGAAGGGGTGCCGCCTACYTAKGGAGCCTACGRAGTGAGCRAVRRGCGATAATAGATTTGGGCGCACGCCCATCACAGGCGCACGCCGTGACACTACATAGATACTCGTTTGTCCGGCGCCCCGCGTACCCGAACACAAATGAACGTAATACAGTTTAGATTTTTTTAATTGCAAATGAATTATATTAAGAAATACAGCGGAATATTGTGACTAAATGACTTTATTTCATTATTAAAATAAATAATTATTATGTTAAATAATTACATGTTAAAGGAGCATATTCTTCTCTGCCTAACTTTAAGGGCAGCAGCGACCCCGCGCCCCGTATTGACTGGCCGCCATGATTACCAGCAAAATAAAAACCTCAGAATGATCTAATAACCCAGTTTGTTTGTGTCTCTTCCAACTCAGTTTCCCTATGTTCTTCCTCTACCACTTCAAAATTCTCATCAAATCCTTGTCTGAATGATTTCCTTATATTGATTAAACCACATGGAGTCATTTGTGTTTGCTTTGCTTCATACGCTGCTCTCTACAGAACAGAACCCGAATGCACAAGGGGATCTGCAGTGCCTCCTGAATGAGTACGGCCATCCTCTGCAGGTTAGGATAATCTAACCTGAGCACTTAATCCTATTCAAGTGTTTTGATAGTTCTCTTTCTCTCTCTCTCTTTCCCTCACTCACTCGCTCTCTCTCCTTCTGTCTGTCTCTCTCTAAAATCTCATTTCACTCCATTTTCCTTAATGATGTACGTAGAATAATCTGTCCAAGGTCAGCATCCCCATGTGGAAGGAGGAGCTGACAAAACAGAATTCAGTGATCTCTATCGTGTGTATTACTGTTCAACCATAGCCTTAAATATAACAGTACAGCCTCCACACTATCGGTGTTCGAATCCTGGCAATGCCTTAGCCATCCATGGCAAGGAGTCCAAGATAGCATGAATTTGTTCTGCTCTCTGGGTGGGATGAAGTTCTTTTTTTTTCCTCCTGTCAACCTATGTATTTCAGTGGCTTGGGAAAACTCCTTACAAAGTAAATTTTTGACATGGACTATCCTGAGCTGAAATATTTTTCTCTTATGTGTATATACAAACCAAAAGTATAAAGTATATCTTCTAGGATTTTAGAGGTGCCTTACTCCTAAAACAGAAATATATGAATAAAAATGCATTTTAAGATTTTATTTTATCATGGACATTTTGTTCAGTAGATATAAAACAATTTGATCATTTCCTACGTGACTTTAGTGACACATCTTTGGTTTTTACCAGCATGCTGAATAACTTTTTATGCAACACTACTACTGTGATAACAAAATAACTCATCTGTCCATACTGTACATTAAAACAGTCAATTAACACCATTTATGCTGAGGTGTACGTCTATTGTCAAAAAGATTAGAAATGGAAGCAAAATGGTAGATCCATTTAAAAAGAAATGGACAGTAAAAACCTGAGCTTTGTTTAATAGTGAAAGTAAGACCATTTCCACACACAGTGTGTGGAATGAAGGTAATAGTGAGGCATAAAGATTACACCAGGATAATTTAGAGTAGCGCATGAAGCGATGCACCATGTGATTTGTGGAGTAAAATGAAGTCAGCTGACGACCTGAATGTACCGAATGACCAGAACATTCAGTTAAAAAGTGGCTCTGGAAATAATTTTCACACATGAATTCACCACATTTTGCACTGTTATGTTTATAAGCTAAACATAACATAAACATAAACATTGGAATAGTAGAGTGACTTTTTTGGCCACAGGGTGTATATACTTTTGTGCATTCGCAAAGCAAATAATTTATGTGTAAACTATTTTAACTTTGATGGCTTAATAGTTCTTAAAAAGTAAGAAGCTGTACTTCTGTATTATTTATGCTGTTTTCTAGAACACACTCCATAAAATGCCACTAATAAAACACACCAAGAAAACATGCATCATCAGGTACTGTAACTAGTTCACTTTTCTTTTTCGTAATAGGATCTATCCAATCCCATCCTGCTCATTTAGTTTTCAGAGCTTGAGAAAACATTTGACACTCCATCTTTTGCTTTAGATGATGTGTGTCAACTGTAAAGAGTCCTCCCACAAAAAGAAAAAAAAAACAAACAAACAAACAAAAAAAAACAAAACAAAGAGCACACTCCTGTTTGACACGCTCAAGTGGTTTGTTTTGACATTTAGCACTTTGGACGAATCCATAGTGACGGTCCCTGCAGGCTTTCCCTCTTCTTCCCTCCCTTCTCCTCCTGCACCCGCCCCTTTTCCTAGAAATCTTGTAAAGGCCTTTAGTGTTTTCTGCTGTCCTCAGATTGTGTGAGAGAGTGAGAGCACTCTGGAGAGGAGCAGCAGCAGTGATTTCCAACATACTGCCAGGTTTTTTTTTTTCTTTTCTTTTTTTCTTTTTTTTGCTGACACTGCGGGCAAAAACGCAGGTGCATTCATTATCCTGTAATTACCCCGCTGTTAGTCCTCTGGTATATTATTCATTACATGGCTTCTCCACGCAGCACTTTGACAGGGTTGGGAAGAGTCCATGCTGGAAATAGATGAGCACAACAACAGCAGGCACGAGGTGCATCAGCCCACGCTGTCGTCATTAATACTTAAGCAAAGGTGAAAAGTAAATCATCACAGTTCAAGGCCAACTGTGAGTGACCCCTGTAATGTTTTCGTCCCTTCGCTAAAGGTGAATCTCCTTTCCTTGTTGTTTGTGCTTTGTTAAATGGTGAGCAATCTTGCTATCAAAGACATGACATTTGTGCATGAAATAAAAAAAAAAAAGGGCGAGGTTATTTTTTTCATTTGTTGTTGACATGATGCTAGCGAGGAAAGCAAAGAATTTTGGACATGTGACATCAACAGCTATGTATTTTTCCATTATTCTTTAGTATAATGCCACTTGTACTCTAAGTCAACAAGTCAAGTCTAATGATGGGACATTCATGAATGATTTGTTCTGTTTGAACGAGTCTTTAACATGACTCAGAAGAGGTTGGAGAGTGATTCGTTAATTTTCTCCTCGGCTCACATGCGCAAAGAATCGCAAAACATCTGTAGGTTATATACAGGAAAGAGAATTGAGTAGTTACCATTGAGTCTTCTACTCCCAATTGTTCGTTCATTAGTCACGTGACTCCCATAGACGCTATGCAGTGCAGTACACAGGAAACACAATTGAATCCTAATGGGTCTCCTAGTCCGAATCATTTGTTCTTTTGTCGCATGACTTCCATAGACGCTATGCAGTGCAATAGATTACAAAGAACGAACGACTTGGACTAGAAGACTCATGGAACAAACCATTCAATTCTGTTTCCTGTGTAACGCACTGCATAGAATCTATGAGAGTCGCATGACAAAAGTACCAATGGTTCGGACTAGAGGATATGAGAGGTGAGTTGCTCACTCTGTTTATCCATAATATGTCCTTAGCTGCATTATAATATTTTCATTACTGGAACTATAGCTAAAATCTTTGAATGTAGATGTGTTGGGCGAGTGTTTATTGAAAATGTAACATTTAAATATTTTTCTGATCAAAAGAACGAAATGAACAAATGACAAAAAAAAAAAAAAAAGATTCCTTCATTTTGATGAACTAGATTCAAAAGACTGAGTCACTAAAATGATCCAAACTTCCCATACTAGTCAAGTCAAATAGGCATTTATTGTCATTTCAACTATATACAGTGAAACGAAACAGCATTCCTCCATAACCAAGGTGCTATTGTACATACATGCAACATCATGTATTAACGGAAACTAACTAGGACACCTAATTAGTTGATTATATAAGACAAACCAAATTTATCCCCCCCCCCAAAAAAAAAAAAAGAAATCTAAAGTACTATAAAAGACGTTACTATACAAACAATGTCAAACACAAGATAACATACAGTAAAGTGCACGTGAAAATGTGCAAACAGGTGCAGCAACACGACAAAAAGATTCAATGCAATATACTGTAATATACTGTGATAGTTAGTAGTTACTGAGGGAGTGCATGATGCATGATTAATGGCATGATAGATAAAAACAGTAAAGCTGAACATAGCCTTATTAACCCATTCAGAACACATTTTGTGAGTGTAAAATAAAAGGTGAAGGAAGGCTTAAAAGAAGCAGCGGAACGGTGCACAGATTTACTCGCCGAAGATCAAGGCACGAGAACACAGCCGCGTCCCCAAGCAGGCATGAAAGAAAGCTTGAGCCGCTCAACTTAGGGGACAATAAATTGAGGCTGTATCGATCCCTGGGCTGCACAGCACACAAAACAGACCAAGCTCCTGCTCGGGGAAAGAGTTCATCAAGCAGTGAGATATGACACAGGGAGTAAGGGAAAGGACATGATGATCAAACCTTTCCCGAAGACTTCATGGGAGGAAGAAAATGTGACCTTCAGAACACTGAAAGGTGTCAAGGTGTGCTAATAAATCAGCTATGTGTTCTTGGGTTCAGAAGGATTTTTATCAGGCTATAGGAAGAATTTTTCATTTATACACTGATCCTTTCTTCAGAGCTGAATTATTGCCTACAGTGGTTATGTGTAAGGTTGGAACAAATCTTTTTACAGTGCGATTCAAGCATTTCTCTAGCTTTTTCAAGGTCAGGCTTTTGTCCTTGGTATAACAGAGATCAAAAGTTTTGTTTCGCACATATCCTTGGGATAAATATGAGAGCTGAAACAACACATGTGCTGAATAGCAGAAGAGCAATTCGATTAAATGCTAGTTTCCTCTTAGTTCCTAAGTTCCTGAATGCTAGTTCCTAGCTTGCTCCATGTTAGCATCCTACTCTTAAATTAGTTCATTTCAAGTGTTTAGTTCATGTTGGAAGGTCTTTGTAGCTGATTTGACACCAACTGCCTGTAGGCAGCAAATAGTTTAATGCAACATATCCATATAATAAAACGTAGAGTACATATGATGTTCCCCTAACAGGGATATCTGGTTGTCAAAACATTGCCAATGATACAGATGTTAAGGTTAGTATTAGGTTGTTTTTGAAATTCATTGGAACTTCAAATGACATTGGAACATCATTGACTATGTGACGATGGGATTACATTGAAAAAAATGCTCATAACACAATGTTGCAAAAATGATTTTAAAACATCAAACTACCCAAACTATGGTCATTGTGAGAAGGGTATGCTAACCACTAGACCACTAGTGAACATGCTGTTGATACTAGAGAATGCACTTACTCTACATAAGAACAACTGGCACAAAAAAAAAAATAAATAAATAAATCCGGGCCAACAGCAATTTTCCAAAATTGGAAAAGAGAGAAATATGGAAGGCAGCCAAAATGATAACTTGGTATCAAATATCTGTTCTGTGAACTCTGACATCACACTGTCAAACCCCACATTACAGTCCTGTGGCAGCTAAGACACATCTCAAGGTAATATTTTTGTAACAAAAAGGAAATTAGTGGTTAGCCCTGTCACCTGGCCGCTCAATGGTCTGGGTTCGATTCCCGCCTCAGGGTCTGTGTGTGTGTGTGGAGTTTGCATGTTTTCCCCGTGCTGGGTGGCTTTCCTCCAGGCACTGGGGTTTCCTCCCACAGTCCAAATACATGCAGATTAAGCTGTCCAGGGTGTACCCCGCCTCATGCCCCTAAGTAACCTGGGATAGGCGTCAGGCCGCAGAGACACTTTATACTGCATAAAGCAGTATGATGAGAAAATTAAACAGAAAGGTAACATTACAACACTAAGTGATGCATGACATGAGATACACATGTTGTGTGTGGGGAAACTGTTGTGTCTGTTCTAAACTCTAATCAGAATGCTATACCCTGTTAGAAACTGAAGGGAGCACATGCTGTTTGGGTGTTTCATTCAATGTTATCTCAACATTCATTCTACAGTATCTTTCAAAAACAACCTTGTTCAGAAAGTGAAAGTTATTGCAATGTTGTTACAACGCTAGCCTTCCTGGATATCAGATTAGAAAGCTGAATGCTAAGCTAAATGCTAATAAAGTAATCAAGTCCATCAGAGACAACTTTTTAGAAGTGCATACCAAGAATCAGACTCCTATACATTCTATGATACACATATACTATACACTAATACATATTTAAAATATTTACATTTGTATGTTTGTTATAGCATATTTCATTCAAACTCAAGCACATTTAAACCTTGGGAATTAAATATAAAAATACTGAAGCATCTGTAATTAAGACTAGCATAATACAAATGAGCTCTATAACAACTACTGAGGTTCATCACGATAACATGGATTATGGGCTGGGTGGACATGATTAAACATCGTTGATGTGTAATGTATGGTGTTAAATATGTAATAGAAGAAACGTGATGGGGTGAATATAGAAAATAATCAAGGGTGGTGGGATAGTATACTGTATATCCCAATATCTGCACAATCCACAATTATGAACCATTCTTAAAGCATTAAGACTTTTTTTTCCTCTAACTGTTAGCAAGATGCTGGAGCATTGTCAATTCAGCATTGTCACTTCTCACCTCCAGAGTTGGGGGTTGAATCAGGCCTCAGGTCCGAGTGCAAGGAATTATGGTCTTCCAGTGCTTTGTGGGTTTCCTCCGTGTTCTCCAGGTTTCTCTCAAAGTGATATTCGTCGTCAGCTAACTGTTGTTTCAAAATTGTAGTTTGTAATCTAGTGTATGATTGAGAGTGTGATTGTGTATATATCTGTCATTCTAATTAAAATACCATCCATTAGATAGATAGATAGATAGATAGATAGATAGATAGATAGAGAGATAGATAGAGAGATAGATAGATAGATAGATAGATAGATAGATAGATAGATAGATAGATAGATAGATAGATAGATAGATAATAGAGAGAGAGTAACTATTCATTGCATTGCATGTTATTATGGCTACATGCAAAACTCTTTAGTTGTTGCTTCTATGGCAGCTATAGGTATTGATGGAGCAAAAGTTGATGAAAAAATTTGGACATGTTGTATCTGTTGACATGTTGAAATGTCACCAGATATTAATTTCTTACTTACTGCCTAAAGGTCACGCTGAGATCAATGTGGATGGTACAGTGTCACATGAAAACCATAAAGAAACAAAGGTTATGGATGTTCTTCCTCCTTAGGACACACACATCACATCATCATCCTAGAGAATGAATTCAGAAATGACTCTGATGATTTTCTCCTAAGCTTATAAGTTCCTGTTAACCCAGTGTAACGAGGTCGACCCTTTGTGCACGGGCGGCACCATAAAGCATGGACACGAGGCAAGGTCTGGCGGCTGGGTGGATTTCCCCGGCTAGGTGCCTTTTCCTCCTCGGCAGTAGGGTCACAAAAGTCCGGCTTTGTGTTAAAGAATCGCGGGAGCTCCAAAAGTGAGATCACGGTTGTCCTTGTCGCGGAGATCAAAGGCGATTCCACTTGCCTCTTTGAAGTCCCTTGGGCTCGTTCCAAGCGAAATTGCGACACCATAAAGCACGGACACGAGGCGAGGTCTTAGGGGGAAAAGGGTCATTTATTTAGGATAAATGGGGAAGGAAAGGAATAAAGGAGGGAGGAAGGGGAAAAAAAAGGAAGGAATGATGTGCACGTGCAAGGCCGGTGGGCAGTGGCCCACTGGCATGCGGGCACAGGCTGGTGAGTGGTGGAGGCGGGCAGAGTGGTAGAGTGCGCCTGCGTGGACAGCAGCTCCTGTGCAGTTCGCTCGTACTTGCTCTGCTCTCAGGCCTCAGACGGGAGTCGAATCCTCTTTGACGTCTGGTGGCTGGGCACCTTTCCCTGGCTGGGAACAGCGGCCGTGACGTGTACCTCCTTGAGGCCTTTTCCTCCTTGATGGCAGGGTCATGAGAATCTGGCTCCATGCGAGAGTTGAAGAGCCGTGGGAGCTCCTGCAGTGAGCTCGCGGCTGTCCTTCTTGCTCTTCTGTGTTTTAGCGAGCGCGTCGCAAACTCTGCTTTGTATATCCCAGTAACCCGACAGACCCTGACTTACACTACCTTCTGTGTTTTATAGCGCGGGGAGAAGCCCGGGGTCATTAACGGAGAAGGCTCACCAGCAGTGCCTATTTCCGCGACCTGCCCCTTCACACTCCTGCAGAAGGGGAGGCCGCCTACCTAGTGAGCTTCGGAGTGAGAAAGGAGCTATATTAGATTTAGGTGCATGCCCATTACAGGCGCACGCCAGTGACACCAGTTAGCACTTAGGTATCCTTTTAGTCTGATTTCTTCCTCATGTCATCTCAAGGAGGTTCTCACTTGTCACCGCTTTTACCCTTTGTTTTTCTTTTTCTTTATTTTTATGTATGAAATGAAAATTTAAATCAACTTTAAAACTTTTTTTTTTAGATGTGATAGCCTGGTGATTCAGTACATTCAGGTGGTCAGCTGACTTTATTTTACTGCCACATAAGGTTACTGAGCCTAGACCTGAGCAACTGAAGCAACCCCAGATCATAACACTGTCTCCAGGTCAAGTCAAGTCAATTTTATTTATATAGCGCTTTGAACAATTGACATTGTCGCAAAGCAGCTTTACACAATAAAAAGAAGTAAGTTTTTTATGCAATGTGTATGAATCGAAATGATCAGATTGTCCCTGATGAGCAAGCCGAGGGCGACGGTGGCAAGGAAAAACTCCCTGAGATGGTAATAGGAAGAAACCTTGAGAGGAACCAGACTCAACAGGGAACCCATCCTCATCTGGGTGATAACGAATAGCAGGGACTGATCAGCATAATAATGTGTACTGGAAGTTCAGTGTAACAGGAGATGTGTTAAAATTAAAATTAAAAGGAGTCCCCAGAGCATCAATCGATGATAGGACAGTCTTAATGGAAACCATCCCCAGCCACCATACGAATCCAGGCAGACCACAGAGTCCTGGACCTTGGGCATTATGCATGATGGATGTATCGCTTTATATGATTAGCCTCAGCACATTTATTCACGATTCAAAACTATCCTACCAAGCTTGACAAGTGTTGGAGGATTCTTAACCCAAATCAAGTAATCACAATCTGCCTGGCTGTTTATTTCGCTTGACGCAGCCCAATAATCTGACCCTAATAAAACGGTGTCTTTTGGCCAGACAGTGGATATGTTATATACATTATGACCACCTTATACAGTATGTCTCACAACTATCAGTCAAGAATGAAGAATCTGAAATTAGAATGGACACACACTAAATAAAATTGGACAGCTGAGCAGCATTGTCTGCGGCTGTCCAGTTTCGATGAGCCAGTACTCCTTGTTAGATTTCTAAAGATTGTTGCACATACTGTACTTGTTCTTGGCTGACAGTAATGGACCCCAGTGTGGTCTTTTACTGTAGCAGCCATCTCAAAAGTTACCATTTCAAAGTTACATTTCTGTGCATACTGAGTAGCTTTTCTTATCACCACAGATGCAAAGAGTGATTATACAGTATAAATTACTATATACTATATAGTTAAGTATATACAGTAGTATATAGTAATTCATACTGTATCCTGTATATGTAATTCTTACTATATACTAGATACTTGAAGCCTTTTGGCCTTTGATCTGGCCTTTGGTCTTGGACCTTTTACATCAAGAACGTTCTTCCACTCAGCTGCTCATGCATTTTATTTTTCACACCATTTTATCTAAACTCTAAAAAAAATCACTTCCATAAATACTTAAACCAGCCTATAAGGTACAGCAACATTGCCACAGTTAAAGCCACTGTGATCCATTTTTTTTTATTCAGATCGTAATGTTTGATGAGAACATTAATTGAAACTCTTGACCTTTATCTGCATGTTACTGTATGCACTGTGCTGCTGCTACTGTACATAATTGGCTGATTAAATAACTACATCAATGTGCAGGTGTATGGGTGTTTCTTAGACTATATAACAGCTTTGCAGCAAAATGAAATAACTCCATTTTTTTCTTTGAGAAAATTTTGATTTTTTTTTTTTTTTCAAATGGAGCAAGAAATATTGCAAACTAATCGACAGTATTTTGTACATGTTTTCTTTCAATCACGAAGGGTGTTAAAAACCACAAATGATTAAAATATTTTTAGTGAGGCAAAGCTCTACTAGTTTCACTTTGGTACATGAAAAAAGCTACCAGTAATAGTACAAGGATGAACCATGTAACATCTGTTCGTTCATCAACTGACCATGAGTCCACCAGTCATCCCCTAAGGTCAATAACATCACAGTAATAGTAGAGAGAACCAGACGAAGGGGATGCTACAGCTTTCCACACACAGCATATGCCTCTCATCTATCTTGAGATAGAAAACAGAAATTGCATATGCTGTGTTGTAACATTATTTCTCTGCTTAATTTCCTTTAGAAAGTATTAACCTGATTGCATCATGGCTTATGAATGAAGTAACCCCAGTGTTAAAGTAGGAGAAAGAGGGAAAAAGAGGTATCAATTGGGAAATAAAACAAAAAGTTGTATGTAAAAAGAACTTCACCGCTGAGCTTACGCTCTGGTATCCCACATACAGATGTGGATATTAAGAAGGCATGTCTCAAGGAAAGGGATCTCATGAGCTCATGAAATCATGAAATTCACAGGCACATGATGTAGATTACCTGAAGGGGCAATCTCAGGTATTGCATGTCTACTGAATCCAATAATGTGTTCATTTCTCTCAGGCGCCTATTGACAGCAAGCAACAGAGCTCATAAACGTGTCAACATCAGCATCAAAAGAAAAACGGGTTTTTCTCGTTTTTGTCTTTATCTTTTCAGTTAATTATGTACCTCAGCACCACTTTTTATATTCATTATATACAGTAAGCTCCTCTATTTATGCCCTAGTAAAATATTTTCATGCAGCTGAATATATGATATGACCTGTAGTGATATACGTACCAGTTGATTTTCAGGATCTATCCGCATTTGAAAGGGTTTAAAATGAGATAAATCAAACAGAATTACTCTAAATCAATCTAAATCTAAATTCACTTTAGCATGCCGACAACAAATAATGGCTAGTGAAAATGCTTTTTTGCTAGGTTTCCTAAGTGTATAAGTGGTGTTCACATCTGAATCACATAATGACCTGCTTCAAAGAACCTGTCGTGGATGTTCAGCAATACATACTTGTGCTGAATTGCAGCTAGAATGATTGCAATGCAAATAGCATAGTGTAAATGTCCTTTCCTTGGCTTTAACATTCTCCAAAAATCCATTAAAGCATTAAACCCTTTCCAGCTGGCCCCTTGGCGGCACAGAAAATACAGTTGAAAATCAAGTGACTACATCATATGCGTTGCTCAGAATGTCAAAGTTTAAAGCTTCTAAAATAAGGTTAGATAGTGTGCTATTAACTTAGATGTTAAAAGCCCCACAACGGACCCGGATAGAGTCCTTCGGGATAGACTCCAGGCCTCCCATGAACCTGTACAGGATAAGCAGCATAAAGAATGAATGAATTAGTGAGTAAAAGTCAGAAAATCGAAAGAGCATTTTTTGCTGCCAAAATGTTCATACAATACATAGTAATTTAATATGAGCAAGAAAGAAAAAAAAATAGAGGGGACCAGTCATTGACCGTCAAAATCCCCTAACCAATCCGACTCCTGTCATCCCATTTCTGTTCATTATTTCACTTTTTTTTTTTTTTTTGACAAATTAAATGCAGAATGCCACACTGAAGAGGCAGAGAGTGCTCTTTATAGAGGAAAATTGAGCATAAAATGAGATATTAAATCAGGCAAAGACACTCTTTTTTTGGCCGCTCTGTCTTTCGGAACCCATTCAAAATTGATTTCTTGCAGACAGCCAAGAGGCTCCAATCGGAGCTGTCCGGTGAGAAGCCCCACTCATCGCTTCATACTTGAACTCGCTCTCACACTAGAGGCCAACTTTCACCAGCTTATCCAGAGCACCACAGCTTCCAGAGTTGCAGCAACACTGCTACATTCATATTTCAACAGCTACCTATGAATTATGCAGAGTAACGAGTAAGACTGAATTTAATGATGCCTCAGTAGCAGGGATTGTCTCGCTGAGCAGAGATACCTTCCTTTTAGAACCCCATCCCTCCACCCCCACTGCATTATCATCGCCATCATCATCATCATCATCATCATCATCATCACTCCTCCACCCACATTTATCCCTCAGCTGTTTCACTTTGGCCTCGGGGAGGCAGACGCTGATTGGAACAAATCTTGACCTCATCTGTCTTGTTGCTCTGTTGGAGGGATGAAGCTGTTGCTTGAGTTTTTAAAAGTGTAAGCCAGAGAGAGGGATGGAGAGTTTTATCCGCTTAGAATATTGATTTGTTTTGGTATGTAATGGAATTTTTTTTTTGTACTTGGTAAGCAGCATGACAGTAAGTAAGATGCTGAGCCTTGGGTGCACGAGGACAGTTTTCATTAAGATACGATAAAAAAAGAAAAAAGGGGAAAAAAAAAACAACCAGACAAGACAGGATGTTAGCGATTGTTCAAAGCCCTGCGAAAAATTAGATTGAAGATGCTTCTGAAAATGATATTAAAGAGGAAACTTTTTCATAGACAGTCATTGGAGAGTTGGTAGAATAAAATACTTGGGATATAAGGCGATGTTCATATTACCAGCCTGGAGTGACTCAAATCTGATTTTTTTTTTTACAATAATGTCTATCTGGACGAACACAAATCTGATCTTTTTCAGCTAGGATCCAAGTCAATTTCGTACATGGTCCTAGATGAGATATATATGCAATATGTGGTCATGTGACTTGAATGAGAATGGTCAGATTGGAATCCATGTGACTTTTTGCCTTTGCAGAATGGCAGTGCAGGATGGCTGACGCGAGATGTCTACCTTTCTTCCTTCTTCTGCAGCAAATACAGTTGGATAAATGCTCGCCGTCTTCCAGAGCAAAACCACAAGCACATGTTTTTGCTGAAAATCGATGTGCGCATGTGTGCCGTTCCTGAGGACTCATTCAGATGTCTACATTAGAGTCAGATAAAAGTCCCTTGTAATTATGAATGAGAACTGTCATGACATGCAAATCTGATCAGAGCAAAAAATCAGAACTGAACAATGTGGCTTGTATTGTGAATATCAGTTAACTGGCAGGAACCTGGCCTGCATCTGGCATTTATATTATGTGCTACAGTATATGAATCTATGCTTCTAGACCATTTCAAGGATTTCCTTGTGCAAAATCAATGTCTTCATCTCATATCCAGTGCAAGCTTGGCTCGTTCTGAGTCATATACCCGAGCTCTTGTACTCTGGCACTGCAGTTCAAGCGATACCTCTATTACAAACAACAAATATTATCATACACGCTCATGCTATATTAATGACGCTTTGCTACACCGTGAGGCTGCCGTGTTTTTCTTACCATATAATTACTGCGGAAACTTCTAAGGCATGAAAATTAAAAACCCGCAAAGCTTTCTGAAGCGTTGCAAAAATCTCTCTGTTGTATGGGGCCTTTTGCATATCATTGAAACATCAAAGATTGCTTGTGCAACAAACACAGATTTTTTTATTATTATTTATTTATTTATTTATTTATTTATATTTTTAATGCCGGTCTCTGCGTATTAGTGCTGTGCCCTCGTACTAAATCTGATCAATGACTTAATCCCTCCGAGCTATGCATCTGCATTATAATTGGGAGAAGCATGCTTCCTTCCTGCTCATCCCAGAGTCAGGCTAAAGATTAATGAAGCTGTGTTGTAAGGGTATAAACACACACATACAGTACATGCTAGAGAAATATGGAGGGACATGTAGCGAGATAGTCACAGACACGGACATTTTTTCTAACCTCTAAACCAATTGCTGTTTTGATTCCTCTGCCAATTGGTCTCACACATGGGACATTTCTATAGATTCTTTGAATGGGGGGTTTTGACTCTGCATGTCTGCTCGACTATCTCCAGTGAATTCCTTCACTGACCGCTTTTTTCTTCTTCATGCAATTAAATGATAAGCGCAACTCCCAACCATCTAAACACTGTTGCATTTCAATTCCGTGAGTTTATGAATAGAATATGGTCCAAATCTCAGGCGCACAGAATTGTTTTCCAGAGCTCATATTTGTTCAGCAAATTTATCTCATATTCCTTTTGAATGAGATATGTTTGTTCACTACAAACAACCTTTGCTGAGCCGGTCCATCCCAGCGGCCTGCATTCTTTCTGGACTGTTATTGCTATTGCCATAGAGAAAGAGAGAGACTTGACTTTTACAATCCTTTATTTTACAAGTTTTGTTTTATAAGCTAGAAAAAAGGATTGCGTTTATAAATAATTGATTTAAAATAGATAGATAAATAAATAAATAAATAAATACGACATTTTTGACATTATAGTCATTCTTTAAAAACACATA
>QMIH01001111.1:157023-176184 GCA_003987875.1 Clarias batrachus | reverse complement strand
TTTTTTTTCTGTATTTGAAATTTTGTGAAATTTAAGTAAAGTAGGATACACTGAAACTTAGTTCTGAAAATGTGACGAAAGTTAAATAAAACTCTTAGTCCATAGTTGTATTATAAGTGTATGCACTTTATTCGTTTTTAGGAGGCTTACATAGTGCAGTTAAGCACTTTTTTCCCCTCATATAGATGAAAAGAAGCCAAATGTCTTAGTCTAATAAAGAAAAAATATATGACTGATTCATAGGCATTAATGCATAAAGAAAATCACTCATATTTGCTGTAGGTTTGGTTTACAACAAGGCTAAAGCCACAGCTCCTCCTGCAGTGCCCAGGGCCGTCTGGCCAACAGCAGACAATCCGGCGGCTCCTGAATAAAACAAGAACATTATAGCAATTAATCTGAATACGATATCTTTTTGTTTACGACCTGTATTTCTGATTGTGTCCATGATTACCGACAGATTGCAGGACAGCAACAATACTTCCTGCTGCTACGCCTCCACCATTAGCGACCGCYGCTGTGGACATCATCCATGAAGCTACGGATCCTGCAGCGATGCCGCCTGCAGTGAAACCCAACGCTGAAACCACAACTGGGGCTCCAACTACAGCCCCGGCTAAAAGACAAAACAGTCATGGGGAACTCGTCTTAACATGCATCTACATATACACAACATCTTCATCATCATCATCACTAAGGTATGTAGCCCACATGACAAGCCTTCTGACCCACCTGCTCCTGCTCCAACTGCTAACAGTGTACCTGTTAAAAAAGTTAACGATTAGAAAATAATTACTATTCCTGCACTTAAGTGTGTACATCTTATTAAATCTGAATACAAAGTACAGACTACTTACCCAGCACCATCTTGTAGACTCTGAGAGAAACAAGCACGGTGGGGGCTTTTTAAATCTACAGACAGCAGCTGAGAGGTGGAGCTCTTACACAGAAACGAAACTCTCAGCCTGATTCAGAAACAAAACAGCAACAGCACTGAACCAGACCCCTGTGATTCACAGCATGCAGCACCGCTTTCTGGTCATCTGTTCTATTTATGACAACTGTGGAGTTTTTTTATTGCTTTATTTATCCACACCAGTCAACATTTAATATCAAGCTCTCATAAAGTTCCTATTTATAGCTCTTACTATTGAACTTTAACCAGTATTTTTTAACATGATTTCAGGAATATAAGCCAAAGCCATAGTGCTGCCATGCATACTTCATCTCCACCATCCCTGGTTCGATCATGAGCTTGGGTTAATATCTGCGTGGATCTCCTACCTCCTTCCCGAAAAACATTCATCGATGACTCTAAAAGAGCCCCAAATTCCTCCAGATGTGTATAAGAATGAGCGATGCTACATGACAGACAGGCTTCAGATCCACCATGACTCTAACAGAAAACTACAGAACAAACCAGTAATATGAATAGAAATAGAAATGAAAATAATGGGGTGATCAGAATATTTCATTACAATTGCGTAACATGTTCTGCTATTGTCCAGAAAAGTGATTTTAAGACAGTCTGTGAAAACAATACAAGGAATATCGCACGTGCATAAAAAGTTTGCTTTTTTTGCAATTTATGTGTAAAAAGGCACACACTCATTAATCAATTAACACCAAAATATGATGAGATAAGTTTGATGAGATAAGTTTCTTATATGTTTCTTATATGTAATCTCTATTACATTTTTTTAAATAATATAAAAACAGTTTTTAAGCTTCATGAAATGAAAGCGAATACTACTACTATTATTAATAATAATAATAATAATAATAATAATAATAATTTTTTTTTTCCCTCACAAGCAAACTACCATGATCAACAGGCAACTCAATAAAAAAAACAATAAATAAATAAATAAATAAATAAATTCATAAATAAACATATTTAAAAATTAATAGAAATAAAGATCCGCACAAGGGCTAGTACAACCCGCTTCTCCTGTAGTACAATACCATAACCAGAAAACTATGAATGTTATGTAGTTTCTTACATACGTATCAAGATAGTGATGACAAATTGAAAAACTATGTAACATATGTTTTTACTTTTCAGTGTCTGAGTCATGTGTTATTTTTAACCCCAAGTCCAATAAAGTAAATTAAAACAGAATATAATTACATGCAAATGCTTGTTGACCCATAGTGACATGATATCACTTTTTTTTTTTTGCAATTTATGTGTAAAAAGGCACACACTCATTAATCAATTAACATCAAAATATGATAGATATGTTTGATGAGATAAGTTTCTTATATGTTTCTTATATGTAATCTCTATTACATTTTTTWAAATTATATAAAAACAGTTTTTAAGCTTCATGAAATGAAAGCGAATACTACTACTATTAATAATAATAATTATAATAATAATAAAATGATTTTTTTTCCTCACAAGCAAACTACCATGATCAACAGGCAACTCAATAAAAAACAATCAATCAATCAATAAATAAATAAATAAATACATTCATAAATAAACATATTTAAAATTAATAGAAATAAAGATCCGCACAAGGGCTAGTACAACCCGCTTCTCCTGTAGTACAATACCATAACCAGAAAACTATGAATGTCATGTAGTTTCTTACATACGTATCAAGATAGTGATGACGAATCGAAAAACTATGTAACATATGTTTTTACTTTTCAGTGTCTGAGTCATGTGTTTATTTTTAACCCCAAGTCCAATAAAGTAAATTAAAACAGAATATAATTACATGCAAATGTGTCATGACTGGGTAACCAGGAGGCGGACGCAAATGCAGGGAGAACAGGACGTGTTTATTTCTTTGTAAATCCACGTATCAAAACAATACACCATAAACAAAAAAAAAGAAACAAAAACCAGAATAACTCCCCAGCTGGGTCTGCAGGCGGTATGGATTCGTCGTACTCCGAAAGAAAACACAGGATGGAAAAAACGCTACTCGTTTACTGGAAACGGAAACAGAGAGAGGGCTGAGAACTTCAGTCTTGACCTTGCCCTTGGTCCTTGAGAACGGAAAAGAACACCTGCCCTGCAGACACTGCTCAGTCCTGGGGAGAAATAGACATGTACAAATAACATGTACAAATGGGTGACATCGACCAAACAAACAATGTGCACAACGGTGAGCGAACAGTGTGCTACGGGTTCGACTGGTTTAAATGGTGAGACACATTAGGGAGACACAGGTGATTTTGATTTAGCGTTAACGTGAAACATATAGACACATAGACACACTAGGGGGAGACAAGTAGGCGACTCAGTAATCCGGAGAACCAGATCTAATTCCCCGGGACTGAGGTGGCACAGGTGTAACAAAATGCTTGTTGACCCATAGTGACATGATATCACCAGCATACATTACAAACATTCATCAAAGAATATGATGCCTGCAACACGTTCCAGCATGGACTCGTCAGACCACATCACATTTTTCCACTTTGCATCAGTATATCACAGATGAGCTCAGGCCCAGAAAAGCCGACGCCCTTTCTGGGTGTTGTTATGTATGTATAGTATTGTTATGTATCTATGGCTTGCACTTTGTATGGTACAGTTTTGATTTACATTTGTGACGAACTGTGATAACTGACAATGGCTTTGCAAAGTGTTTCTGAGCTCACATGGTAATATCCTTTACAGAATGATGTCTGCTTTTAATGCAGTGCCGCCTGAGGGATCGAAAGTCATGGCCATTAAGTGTTGGTATTTAGCCTTGTTGCTTACATGTAGAGATTTCTCTAGATWCTTTGATTCGTCTGATGATATTTTGAACTGTAGATGTGGAATACCTAAATTCTTTCCAATTGTGCATTGAGGAACGTTGTTCCTAAACTGYTGGACAAARTCGTGAACCGCACCCCATCCTTGCTCGTAAATGACTGAGCCTTTCGGGCATGCTTTTCTTATTATTGCTTTTAAAGGTTAAAGCGTGGTGGCGATAGAACGCAGTCTTGTCTTGTCCCTGTACCAATCTTGTGCTACTCCCTGTTACCATACATAGTTCTCACTGTGGCTTCTTGGTTCACATAAAGTGATCAGATGAGCTGAACAAGATTCCCCTTTTTTTAGGAGGCAGGCATTCCAGCTTTTTATGTTCAATACAGTCAAAGGCCTTCATGTAGAGGTCTTTCTGATATTCTTGTGCCTTCTCTGAGCTATCTAAGATTGGCGATGCCGTCTCTAGTCCACCTCTAGTGRCCTCCATATTAAAATCAATTAACATCAACTGTTATACTGAACTGCCTGCCACTTAACACACACTGCTCTCTGTTTCAGCCAAATGAGGATGGGTTCCCTGTTGAGTCCGGTTCCTCTCAAGGTTTCTTCCTACTGCCATCTCAGGGAGTTTTTCCTTGCCGCTGTCRCCCTCGGCTCGTTCATCARGGACTATATGACCATTTTTGATTCATACACATTCACATTCCATACAACCTCTGATCATTTTTTTTGTTTGTGTAAAGCTGCTTTGCGACAATGACCATTGTTAAAAGCACCATACAAATAAAATYGAATTGAATTKAATTTTCCTTTCAACCTGGACATCTGGCATTTCTCTATCGATGGTTGTACTCRGGCATTGTTGTGTGATCTTTAGGAGGATCTAGCCAGTATGTGTTATCAAGATGATGATGCAATAGTTAGAGAAGTCCTCTGCSTTGCCTTTTTTGCTACTGTAGTGAACACTGACCTTCTCTACGCCTTTGGCCATTTACAGTACATGTTCSCCAGATGCACTGACATAACGCTGTTATTTCTTTGCTGCAGGAGATATCTTGACGTTGCAGAATCTGAGTTTTACCCTGGCCACCAGTAGTCCATGGTCTGACCYGCAGTCGTGCCACGAAACATCTTCACTGCAATAACAGAGCTTCTCCATTTCTACTGGTACAGGATATAACCTGCCGGTGCGGTCTCCGTCGCCTGTGCACGGCGAACCCTAGTTTCTAGGTCCCAGTGATGCGGTGCAATGATCTTGGCAGGTGTGATGACAGGCGCGGGGTCCGCCCGGGGGACGTCCTCTTCGTGTTGTCGGGAGAGGGCGTCAGCTTTGGTGTTCTTGGACCCCGGGCGGTAGGATAGGTGGAAGTTGTAATGTTCGAAGAACAGTGCCCACCGCGCCTGTCTCGGGGTGAGCTGTTTTTTTGTTTTGTATTTGACCAAATAATTTGTACTTTGCATTAAAAGTACGAGACAGAAACAACAACTTGCCAATTTTCGCTCATGCGCGCTAGCGTGTTTTGAACACAAACACTTTGTATGCTGCCGAAAGACTTTTAACAATATTACTGGAAGTATCTATTCTGTTCTTATTAATAATATCTAAATGGATTTGCTATGATGTCAGCTAAACAATTGTGATATTATTGTGTAGTTATTCATTTCAGTTTTCTCTGTTGTTAGTCGTGGCTAAATAACATAGACGCAGATGTAAAAAGTTAAAAACTGATGTACTTAAAATGAATAATATGCAGTTAAGACAGCGAAAAACAAGAGTGGTACAGTTCATAAGGTGTAACAATTAAAATAAGACACTCACATTTCTATTTATTTTCTTGTTACTAGAAATGTTTATATTCATTGTACTGTACCTTTTGCTCAACTGTGAACACTGCCGAACAGGCCACTAGATGGCGCTTATCTCTGAGGGGAACCTAAAACTGCACTTTGAAGATTAAATCAATCCTGCAGCCAAGTCAAACACAAGCTAAGGTTTTGTGTCTCTTTGCTCGCAATTATAGGTGGGTAAATATTCCTCCAAATGAGGTGTAAATAAATACCTTTGAGTAAGACATAAGAGTGTTGGGAATCTGTGGTGGTAACATGAAAAGAATTTAGTTAGTAGTTTTGCTGTAATGTGGTGAGAAAGATGTTTAGCTATGCACTGTTATGCTAAGCTAATCAACCTGTTGACAGTGAATACAGCAGCATAGCGAAGTTACAACCATAGTGAGTATCAGATATGTTAAAGGGCTAATATACAGTACATATATAGTGTTTTTGCTTTTAGGGCGCTGTATTTTTGTATGTTTATGCGGTTATTGAATATATGTAACATAGTTGACAATTGTGCTAGGTTATTTACTGTTTGAATTGCTGTGTTTACTTTGTTTTTCTCATCATTTTGCTGGTTGAAAAGGAATATTTTGAAGTATATATAATGTACAGTGGTCAAATTACTGATGTATTCACACAGACTAGAGTCACAGTACACTAAAGATGATGTGATGATGATGAAGATGATGATGATTAAAAAACAGCTGCGCTACAGTGACCATGCTGATGGTGAAAGTACGGTAATGATGATGAGGACGATGCAGAGCCGCCTGACATAAAAGACAGTCTGAGGCAATGGCTACTTTGTTTGTCTGCGTTTATTAAGTTTTGTATTTAAAATCATTAGTGCCGTGGTGTTTTAATGGTGTAGTGAGAATTACCCACACATGGCATTTGCTGCGCAACTCGGATGTCAGTGAGTTCAAGACAAGACCAGTAGTTATTCTGGAGTTTTTTTTTTTGTTTTTTTTTTTTGTAAAATTTTTAAACAGATTCCCTGAAACAGGGTGGCCTAGAAATAGCTGACATACAGTACAGTATCTTGACTATTTAGTCAATACAAATACACTGCATTATTTCATAGAGCTTTACTATATACTTCCTGTAATATGATGTTCGCACAACGTTCAAATCACATATCATCTCGTTATCCAATTCCCGCTGCTCTCTGTGACTTGCTTTAAAACTTTAAAGATCCTGCAGGATCTTTACTTTGCAGGCGATGTCAAATACAACAACCTGAAACTTAAAACTGTGTACTGCTTAATCCTCAGTGGTGTGTTTCCGTGTAAGTGCTCCACCTCCCAGCCTGACCCGTCCCAAGCCTCACCTGTTCTAGTCTTTTGGTGACACGATGGCTGCGTGTAAGTATTTAATCTTATAGCTCCTCTACTATTTAATTATCTTGTAGTCATTCAAATTCTTATGACTTATTTCACTAATGACACAAAGCCCAATGTGGGTGTTTCAAGCTAGCTTTGTTCTGCTAGTAAAAGTGTTAGATGTTAAAATTGCAATGCTTGTTAATATTGCAGCACATGTACACTTTTCATATAATTGCATATTAATGTCTTTTTCAGATGCTGTGATTCGAGTAGGTATGTGAATTCCAAATAGTTATTAAAATTAACAATCAGTTAAAGAGCACCTATTATTCGGGTTTTGTTATTATTAGACATTCAGATAGGCCTCCTGCGTGTGTGAAAAATTATTTTTGATGAACAGTGATATGTGTGTATATAGTTGCTGATTTCTGGTGTCTCGTCTTTAAGTTGTTGTCGTAATGGCAGTCCCGCTTGTGGCTTTGGCATCGGAATACATACACTCTATAGGATCCTCACCTTCATGGCTGAGGTCATGGCTCATGAATGATGGTATGGTGCTCTTATCTAAATACTGTTTTGGCTGGAAAAAAAATTTGTAGAAGAAAAAATGACAAAGCTATTTTTTTGTATGGGGGGGTGTTATAAATGAACATTAATAATGAGTTAATTTTGGCTGATTTTGTAGTTTAGACTTGATGCACATTGTTTAAAGAAATGAAAAAAAAAAATTGCTTTTCTGATGTTTGTCTTTACAAGGGTCGTTCAAGCAGGTGTCCTTCAAAAAGCTCTGTTTTTTGGGATGGTGTGTTAAAGGTGGGAATGGGAGTCCTGACCCCATTCCACACACTCACCACCCCAGAGCTTCTCACACAACAACAGTGCCTGAATCACTAACACCCTTTTGGCTGGATGAACACAAGTTTCGAAAGCTACACTTTGGAATCCATTGGAAAGCCTTCCCAGAAAAGTGGATCACATTGTAACAGCTTAAAGTGGACCAGCTCAATACGGCCCATGGATCTAAAGTTTATTATTCAGGTTTTTGCATACCTTTGGTTATATGGTGTATGTGTTCATCTGATCATCACATCTACAGTCAGATTCATAAATATTTAGAAAGAGGCAAAACACATCCCATTCCAAAAACATGGACATCAAGATGATTGCATTAATGGATGAAACAATTGAAACTCGTATTCGACATTTCGCCCAAAGGTGTCCAGTGACAGTGAGATCTTCGCTCTTTGCAGAACATTGAAGTACCTCCAAAACAGACTTGTCAGACTGTGACTTCACTGCCCTGACTTTGTGCACAAGGATTGGGTTAAGGATTGTAATTTAAACAAGAAGAGGCAATTCACAATATCAGTTAGAGCTGAGCGTTAAATAATACTAATTAATAATAATAATACTAGTTAAGAATACTTTAACAAGCAATAATTCAGAGTAATTAAGTTTGCTCCATTCTCGAAATGTTATTTTTGCAGATCAGATTTGCTAAGAGAGTGTTAATTTTGCAGGACACCGTATGAGAAAAGATTCTGCTCAATTAAAATTTTAATTCATTGCTTTAATTCATTTTCATAGAAATTTTAAAAGCTGTGTCTAGACAAGGTATGATATCTCTGATTCTTATCATTTAAAGCTGTCTTATCTGAAGAATCCTGTTTTTTAAATTATTATTATTATTATTATTATTATTATTATTCAACAATTAAACAATAAAAGAATATATTTTATTGCCATATCATATTGCATGATGATATGATTAATTTTAATTAATTAAAAATCTTATAAGTTTCCCTAAAAAGGCATAATTTAAGCATGGACTGTACACTGAAATATGTTTTTCAGTATTATCTCATAATTTTGGGGGGAGGGGGGATTCTCGAGTCTGTATAAATGTACAAAGAAGAAAACCAATTAATGTAAATTTTGACTGATTGTTTAGTTTGCAAAGGAGTTACAAACTACATGTATATGGATATACAGTATAATTATACAATTTCTAAAACATGGATGAAGCAATTAAGGATTAAGCTGAGTTTACATTGTTCATACAAATCATGTATTAAATCATGTAGAATTGTTGTAATGGATAAAAAATGTTTCAGGTGACATACCAGAGCACTGCTGCGAGGCTGTTATCAACAGCTGTTGCTGTGGAAGTATGGGCAGCGTCATATATTGTACAGGTAATAACATACTACGATGTTTTGTAGCTACTCATCATAATGTTCTTTTTAACCAGGGCATCAGTAAGAGCAGCCTTAGGAAACTCAGTTGTGCTAGATTTGCAGAAGCAGTGCATATGTTTCCCTTCTTACCACCAAGAGGTGCTTTTCCTTCGTATATAAGTGACCAATACAGCAAACTATTTTGTCATGTATGCAGGGTGCATTATCCTGCTGAAAGAGGCCACTGATTTGAGGCATATGGTTTCCATGAAGAAAGAGTCAGTGGTTAAGGCATTGGACTATGGTTCGGAAGGTCCCAGGTGTTTTAGCATCCACATAAATGGCAGGACATGTGAGCATGACACTGTCTYCACCGGCTCGCCTTCTTCCCATAGTTCACCCTGGTGCAATCTCTTATCCCAAGATCCTGGCCATCCACATGATGTAAAGAAAAACCATGATCCATTAGATTAGACCATTCCTCTTTTGCTGCATGGTCCAGTGTTGATGCCATCCCTGTTTTTCTCTTTGTAAGTTTTTTGTGAATTAAATTATGTATATGTAATAACACTTAGCAATCCAGAAAAAATATGTACTCAAATGGTAGAAGTTTTTTTTTTTTTTCAAAAAAAGTGTATTGCAATTTTTTTTTTTTTTTTATTAAATTAAGGTTAAAAATTAAAAACCAGACTCACAGTATGTGAGATTCTCATCTCGACACGTGTTGGAGACCCGCCCCTGTGCTTCATTCACATGCAGGATTTATGTAAACGACCCTATTGAGATGTAAGTCGACTCTATTCAAATGTAAATCGACTCTATTCAAATGCGAATTGCTGTGTTGTTTGGGGGAGTGATGTTCTGATACACGCTTGTGTCCAGTAAGAATCTTAACCCGATAAAATGACTCGTGACATGAATCCACATGAAGTGCTTCAGTTTCAAATAATTATTTAAGGTTGGAAACGAACAGCAAAAAAGCATGATAATAATAACCATTCTTTTTTGCTGTTTGTGTCCAGCATTGAATAATTATTTGAGCACGAATGGCTGGAATGTGGTTGTGAATTCATAAATGGTCGCAATTTTATAGTCGCAATCCAAGATTTAATTGTACCTTAATAGATATGTTATAGGGCCTCCGAGTGGCGCAGTGGTTAAAGCGCTAGCCCTATCATCCGGAGATCGCTAGTTCGAATCCCGGGTGGTGCTGTAACCTCTCGCAGCCGGAGGTCTAGAGAGAGCTGATTGGCCGAGCTCTCTCAGAGGGGAGGGATGAGAGGTACATAGTGCTTCCGCATTAATCACGGCTCTACAGCCATTCAGGGGCGTCTGTGAGCTCGCGCAATGGAGGGAGCGGATAGCGCTGTCCTCCGAGTGTGTTACGCCGCCCCCAACAGTGCGCGAGCGAGCAGTTCGAAAAGATGTGGTTGGCTGGCGTCACGTGGTTCGGAGGAAACACGTGATAGTCTTCGGCCCTCCCGGCTGAGTGGTAGTAGTAGCCTTAATGGGGGAGCCCCCTAATGACGGGGAGGAATTGGACACGACTAAATTAGGGAGAAAATCGGGGAAAAATCCAAAAAAAAAAAAAAAATTAGATATGTTATAGATATTTTATAGATATGTTATAGATATAACATAATAGATATCTAACATAATAGATATGTTAGTACATATTACTGGTATTGTATATTATTCTAATGTTAAGAGTTCCAACATTCACTATGGTATTTAATTAATAATACAGATATATGACAGTACTATACTATAGAAATATTACTATTAGGCGACATACAAATGTATATCATATTTTGGTCCTTGTATTTGTTACTGTTACGGAAACGTATGGATAAAGAATCCAAATGCAGTGTGTTTGCAGTGTAGGAACTCCGTAGCAATAATGTGGAAGTGTGGAAGCAAAGCAGGCAAACTGTTGAGTGTTCATGGAGATTGTTCATAGTCATGGAACACGCAAGGGTTAAAATAGGAGAGTTGAGAAAGTCTGTGATCAAAGCTCCTGGTCGGAAGACCGTTCCAAAGGTGGACAGCAGTGAATCCGAGAAGGCAGTAATTCCAGCAGTGGACCCGGGACCAGCTGGATAACATGAAAYGTGAAGTTAATTCGGCCCATGGATAATGGCAGAACATGGATTAATAAGTAAGTTGGTGCGGCTGAGTGATGGCAATCGGACTTGCCCTAGAAGGTGTTCAGGAAGCATTGCAATTGGGCTTAAACCCATTGCCATGTCCTTTTATAGCGTCAGACAAAGGCTTGGCTGAAGAGGCCGCAGTTTCTTCTTCCTAGGTGGGGAGCAACAGTGGTTGATGGCCAAGGCAGCAGTGAGCCTTTGGAGGAAGTAGGGAATGAGTGGTGGACGTATTCCAAGAGAGGAGAAGCTGATTCTTGCAAAGCCACACATCTCAGTGATTTCTCCAGTTTTGGGTTCATGTACTATTGCTTTGGAGGGTGGATGTCACAGGCAACCAGAGATGAAACAGAAGACTGGCAGTTATTTTTAGAACTCTCTCGCGGCAAGAGCAAGGGTTTACACAACGCAACTCGTGTTCTAATAACACACACTCAATCAGGAAATAAACCCAAGAAGGTGAGTACTCACGAATAGGTAGACATAGCGTCGGTCGTAGCATGGTGTGTGGTGAAGGGTTTGAGCTGGGAGGTATGGAATACTGGGTGGATCCGGAGCGCCGCAGGCAGCTAGAGCCGGTAAGTGACGGGGTTGATTCAGAGGGTGATGCGGTATGGGCCGATGAATCGAGGTGATAACTTCCGGGATTCTGTCTGCACATGTAGATTTTTTTGGACAGCCATACTTTGTCACCTACGTGGTACAATTGTCCCGGTGGGTGTCAACGGCGATGCTGAGTGGTGTAGCAGGTGTTGGCGCGTTGGACGGCAAGGTTTACATGGTTCCATAGCCGTCGACACCGACGGACCAAATGTTGGGCCGATGGTGCTTCAACCTCCGGTTCTTGGTCGTCGAACATCGGAGGCTGGAAACCGTAGCATGGCTAAAATGGGCTTAAGCCGGTGGCGAAAGATACATGGAGATTGTGTATCAGTTCAGCCCAGATGAAGTAGCGAGCCCAGGAGCACTGACGATCGGCGACAAAGCACCTCAGGTAGCGCTCCAGTTGTTGGTTGATCCGTTCTATTAGTCTGTGGGTGGTAGCCGGAGGACAGACTGCAGGTGGAATTGATCAGACGGCAGAAGTCCTTCCAGAACCGTGAGGTGAACTGAGGCCCCCTGTTCAAGATGTCTTTTGGTAACCCATGCAGGCGGACTACATGTTCTAATATCAGCTCGGCTGTTTTCTTAGCTGACGGAAGCCCGGGAGGGCCACCAGGTGCGCAGCTGTGGAGAACCTGTCGATGATGTTGATGATGGTTCTTTCCTTCGGAAACTGGCAGGCCCGTGATGAAGTTGATGGCAATGTGTGTCCAGGGCCGACAGGGAACAGGAAGTGGTTGAAGCTCGCCTGGAGATGGTTGGTTTGCATCCTTGGCCATGGCCACACTGGGCACGCCTGGACGAACTCGTGAACATCCTTGGTCATGGTCGGCCACCAGAAGGTGCGCTGGATGAACTGGAGAGTGTGACGCGTTCCTGGGGTGTGCATCGAGGGGGGAGGAGTGTCCCCATTGGATGACCTCCGTCCTGATGGTGTTGGGTACATAGAGTCGACCAGGTGGCACATCTGCCGGTTCGGTCTCCGCAGCCTGTGCCTGGCGCACCCTCGTCTCCAGATACCAATGGAGTGGTGATATGATTTTGGTGGAAGGTAGGACAGACGCGAGCTCCGCCCGGGGGACGTCTTCCTCATGCTGTCGGGAGAGGGCGTCGGCCTTGGTGTTCTTGGACCCCAGAGGTATAATAGGTGGAAGTTACATCTTTCAAAAAATAATGCCCACYGCGCCTGTCTAGGGTTAAGCTGTTTCATTTTGCAGATGGTGATTAGATTCTGGTGGTCGATCCAGACAATGAACGGCTCTCTGGCGCCCTGGAGCCAGTGTCACCATCCCTCCAAGGCCCACTTTATGGCCAACAGCTCGCAATCCCCTACCCCATGTCACTGCTGAGTGGGGTAAAATTTCTTGGAGAAGAAGCTTCAAGGGTGCAGCTTCTGGTCTGGACCTCATTGGGAGAGAACAGCCCCGGCGCCCACATCCGAAGCGTCCACCTCCACAATGAATGGCTTGTCTCGTTGGAGTTGGAATTGGTGGAGAAGGATAGGAGCAGAGGTGAAACAGCGACAAAGCTCGTGGAAATCGGAGATGGTAGTAGGGTTGAGGTTGAAGGGGTGAGAGGATGGATGAGTCAGAGTGGTTAAAGGAGCTGCAACTGTGTTGTAGTCCCGGATAAAGCGACGATAGAAGTTTGCAAACCCGAGAAACCGTTGAAGCTATCTGAGTGTCTTTGGTTGGGGTCAATGACGCACAACTTCCAGTTTCTGCGGATCCATGGCCACACCCTGGGACGAGATGACAAAACCCAGGAACGTGGTGGAGCGGTCGTGGAAAGCGCACTTCTCCAACTTACAGTACAGCTGATGGGCAAGCAATCTCTTGAGAACTGCTCTGATTTGTTGGATGTGTTCGTCAACGGTCCGGGAGTAAATGAGGATGTCATCAAGGTAGACGAACACCCAGCGGCCTAGCATGTCTCTAAGAACATCATTAATGAACTGTTGGAATGCGGCAGGTGCGTTACATAGTCCAAAAGGGATGACCAGGCTTTCATAGTGTGGGGGTGATGAAGGCCGTCTTCCACTCATTGCCCTCTCTAATGCGCACCAAGTTGTAGGCGCTCTGGAGGTCCAACATAGTAAAAATGGTGGCACCAGAGAGGATGTCCAGGGCAGAGTTGGTAAGCGGCAATGGGTGTCGGTTCTTTATGGTAATGTCGTTGAGCCCCCGATAATCGACACATGGACGTAACTCTTTTTTTTTTTTTTTACAAAGAAGAACCCCGCGGTGAGGAGGAGGGCCAGATGGTACCTTGGCGAAGGGCGCTGGAAACATACTCCTCCATCGCCTGCATCTTGGTGGAAGATAGTGAGTAGAGATGGCCACGGGGGGGAACGGAACCCGGCTGAAGGTTGATTGCCAAGTCATAGGGGTGATGAGAAGGTAGGTGAGTGGTGCTTTGTTTACAAAACACTTCAGCCAGGTCCCGGTAAGGCGTCGGATGCTGTGGATGTCGACCTCGGGGCCCTCGGGCTCCCTAGAACACGTCCCAGCCCGAGCCTGCAGGCAGAGTTCGGTGCACGTCAACCCCCACTGTAGAATCCGGTTCTGCATCCAAGATATGAGTAGGTCATGCTGCAATAACCAAGGGTGCCCGAGCATGATGGGAGGAGATGAGATGGAGGTGATGTAGAATTTAATCTGTTCTTCGTGTTGGTTGATCATGAGGGTGATTGGCTGGGTCTGGGACGTGATAGGGCTGGAAGAGAGGGGCCAACCGTCAACAGAGGTGATGCTTACGGGCTGAGATAAAGCCTCGATTTTTACCCCCAGTTTTTTGGCTTAAGAAGAGTCAATAAAATTACCCGCAGCACCAGAGTCGATGAATGCGGTACTTTTGACCCGTTTGTGGCCAAACTTAAGGCAAAGAAAGGAAGGTGAGTCTGAGCTGACGGGTGAATTCATTGTAGGAGTGAGCTACATCTGAATCTGATTGAAGCACCACCGTGGCCCACTCAGCTGCCTGCCCGGATAGCAATGAGAAGAGGAGAGCAATGCGCAACCGGTCCGTGGTGTATCTTGTGGAATTAAACTCAAACACAAGATCCAGTGGGGTTAGGAAAACACTACATTTCCCATTCGTGCCATCCCACTTATCCTGCAACGCCAGGTAAACATCAGAAGGGTGGGGGGAGCCGCTGCGAAGGGCGGTGGAACAGCCGGCTGAGCAGCCGCCTCGCAGAGAGCTGCGACCTCCTGCCGTAGTTCCGCCACCTTGCGGCACAAGGCCGTCACGTCTTTGACGCTACCGCGGAGCGTCGCGAATTCACCGCGCTGCTGCACGATCAGCTTGACTTGCCGGTAAACCACATCGCAGAGTTGAGCATAATCCGCTGTGTTTACTGCTGATGGCTCAGTTATTCTGTCACGGCCAACCGGAGATAAAACAGAAGACTAGCAGTTAGCCCTGTAGTGTGGATGGTAAACCCAAAAGCGGAAGTAGCGCGAGTAGGCAGAATAACCACGCAGTTATTCTTAGAACTCTCTCGCTGCGAGAGCAAGGGTTTACAAAACGCAACCTGCATTCTAATAACACATACTCAATCAGGAAATAAACCCAAGAAGGTGAGTACTCACAAATAAGTAGACGTAGCGTCAGTTCGTAGCATGGGCGAACTCACTGAGCGATATGCGGAGCTATCTTGTTTCTTTTATGCTTCCTGAGGAGTGGAGTTAGGAGTGCGCATGGCAGTGGAACACCGGTGAGAGTGTGGGTGTGGAACCACTAAGGCCACAAAAAGCCTTCCAGGGTTGTGCCAAGAACTGTGGGCCCTTGTTTGAGACCAACAGGAGTCCATCGAGTCAAAAAGACATGGGAGCCGTTTTCGTGGCAACTGGGAGTTTGGGTAGCGAAATGACATGGGTGGACTTTAAAAACCATTAGACCATTTTTAGAATGCAGATGGGGCGGGGTCCTAAGAGGCCTGCAGGAGGACGATTCTGGTACAATTGTCTGGTTCCACTGGGAAAATGCTGATAGAAGTTCCCAGCGAATCCCAGAAAGCATTGAAGCTTTGTCTTGATGATGKCATAATTATTGCAGGGTCTGAGAGACAAAGAAAAAGCTCGTCCCAACAGGGCAGATATACTGCTATAAAATGGTGGAAAATAAACTACATCAAGGTTGGGAAATGTAAGTTTCACTGTGAGTCCACCTCCTTCTTGGGGTATGCCATCCCACCATCAGGAATTCAAATGGACCAAGTCAAAGAAAAGGCCGTCATCAAGGCAGGAGTTTCAGTGCTTTCTGGGCTTCACCAATTTCTATTGGCTTTTTATCCATGACTACACCACAGTTTAGATGAGAGAGTGAGTAGAGTGGTCCTTAGGAGTAGTGCCAGGGTGGAGATCGATGCCACAGTGAATGGTAAGGAGATGGCGTGTGACTTCCTGAAAACCTGGCGGAGAACATGATACTCAAATTCAAATCAAATCAAATAAAAATTTTATCTCGTACATAGTACGATATGCAGTGAACTGTTTAAACAACCGTCTGTAGAAAGGTTATTGATCGGAAATAAATGGAATAAAATAAGAAATAAAATATTGGATTTTTTTTAAAGGAAAAATATATCTATAGAAGATAAAACAAAGTATAAAATATAGCTGTACAAATACACAATATAAACTATTAAAATCCTAGCCAGAGGTGTTTCTAGGATTTTCATTTAAGGGGAGCTAAGCCTCCATAGACAAACTACATCATAGATGTTTAACACATATTTGGCTTGTTCAGAATCAGTACTCAAATGAGTCTTCCTGGTCTCTCTATCTCTCACACACACACACACTGTTTACTGTATAAACCTTTTTCTTTGTTCAAGTACAATCCGAAAAATGTAACCTGAAAGCAGCATATATTGTAACTTTGAACCTACATTGATTAGCAATATAAACAACACACCTATGAGGCTGGATAATGGAAAAAAATATGTGGGTGCCAATAATGTCAAATATTTATCTGTTTATTCAGTACCGCTGCTTTTTGTTGGAAACTGGCAGACAAAAATGTGAAAAATACTTTCTGGTCCAATGACTTTAATCAATGTTGGTTGAACACAGTGTTAATGTGTTCTATTCTTACCTCCTGCTCATTTGGATACCTACTCCCATGTGACTTGAATCTTCCATCTTCAGTTAAATATAAATATTAAAACTTGGATTATCATGTAGTTTAGTTTAGTGTTTTAGCTTCATAAAGCTTCTCTGCTAGGCAGACGTGTGCAGTGCTCACGGGCTCTCGGCCTGTTCCTGATGCCGACTCAAGAAGTAGGCGCATTTGTGACGGCCGCCGACCTCACCGGCACCATCATGGATGTCAAGGACCTTTGATAACTTTTGAYAAGTACAGGGGAACACTGACAGAAATGAGTGGCAAGTAGACGGGTGTGTCTACAGTGCTTCCACTGACATAGCAAGCATGTCTTTACTCCCACTTGTTTATTTCGGCGTGTGCAAAGAGTTTCTCGTGTTGTGTAGTGTCTCTAATAACATACAAGGTGTCTATTAAAGGGTATAAATGGTAAAACCCAAGTGTCTCCAATGACCCATCGAGTATCTCCAACAATGTACTGGATGACTTTGAATTTAATGACGAATTGACCGTCTCCATTGGAAGAGCGAGTGTTTCCAGTGTATAGTGGTTGTTCCTTTGCATCATCAGTGTTATACTTTTTTCAAATATAGATTTTCCCAGAGGAAAGGGAAATTATAAAAGATCTGTTATTTATGTATAAATCAAAAATATATCATTTGTTTCCTAGACAACTGACTTTGTGAAACAAAAATGAAACTATGGCATGTTTGTCTTGTCACTCTTTTTTCCCCCTATAGGAAAGTCAGAGTCGGATCAAAGTAGTTTTCCTCCTGACAAACTGAACCGTAAGCCTATCTGTTGTTTTTACCCTTGGTATTGTATTTTGTTTCTGAATAAGTGCTCCACCTCTCAGGCAGTTCTGTAGACTCACCTGTGCTTGTTTTATCAGAGAAATTTCAGGTTGAATAACATTACGCAGCCTACTGTTTAAGAACACTTAATAAAGATTTGTTAATTGTTTAGCACATCATAAAAATGTTTCAATTATTTTCTAATGTCTGGGTTTTTTTTAGCAATTGGAGAGAATGTTGAAGCCGTACTTGGACAAGGTAGGATAACCTTGATTCAGAATATATTGTATTATTATTACTGATATGTTTATCATCTAGCATCCTTCAAGCTGTTTCATGTTAGATATTGTCTGGTATTAATTTATGTTTTATGATGTCATAATATGTTTTAATTTGACTAAAATGTCAGGGCAGATTGTTCTAAATGAGAAGAAAACAAGTTTGTGAGAAAAAACAAAAATGATTTATTTATTTATTTATTTTTCAATATTTTTGTCAAGGAAATGTTTAGCATAAGTATTACAGCTTCTTTTGGTACCTCCTGCAAGTAATCCTTTGTAAAGTATACAGTGTGACTGGAAACTCTTGTAAATTCTTTGTGATGCTATTTCTTGGCCTGTATGTGTAGATTTTAAACGTATTTTTACAGTATTTTATAAGGATCAAATGATTCAAAGATTCCACATGTATATGTCTTGTCATGCTACAATTCATGAGTGCAAACTTGCTGAAGTGTTTTCCTGATACAACACTTCATCACTTGAATTTCTTCTTGGCAACACCGGTTGTGATCATGGCAACAGGCCTTTCATCTGCTGGCATCGCTGCAGGATCTACGGCTGCAAACTTAATGTCAGCATCAGCAGTTGCTAATGGTGGTGGCGTAGCAGTTGGAAGTCTCGTTGCTATCGCACAGTCTGTAGGTGAGCACAGACACTTAAGCAAATAAGTACTTAACAAAAGTTGGAGCCGTACTTGTAGGATAACTTTGATTTAGAATATATTTGAATTATGATTGAGATCTATGTCATCTAGGACTAGAACACTAAGACTGTTTAATGTTAGATATGCTCTGGTATTAATTTATGTTTTATGTCATAATATGTTTTAATTTGAATAAACATATATATGTTTAAATATATATTCCTTTCCTGAGGCGGTCAACATGTGAATATACAGTACAGACCAAAAGTTTGGACACACCTCATTCAAAGAGGTTGAATTTGTATTATGGCAAGAAAAAAGCAGCTAAGTAAAGAAAAAAAACGTGTTACTTTACATTACTTTAAGAAACGAAGGTCAGTCAGTCCGAAAAATTGGGAAAACTTTGAAAGTGTCCCCAAGTGCAGTCACAAAAAGCATCAAGCGCTACAAAGAAACTGGCTGACATGCCGACCGCCCCAGGAAAAGAAGACCAAGAGTCACCCCTACTGCGGAGGATAAGTTCATCCG
>QMIH01001111.1:121731-134856 GCA_003987875.1 Clarias batrachus | reverse complement strand
TGTCTCTTCTCTTTCTCTAGTGGTATCTTGGAGCCGTGTGAGAAGAAGGGCTTCACGCGGTTGGCTCTGTCTACAGTGGCTCCATACCTGCTTCCTCCGTATTCCTTCCAGATCCGTGTCGGAAGTCTTTACCTGCTCTATAGTCTCTACAGCACTCAGTGCAACACTCCTAAAGAGAGGGTACAGCCTTCTGATCTAGAAAATAAGCTACATTATTCATGTTTTTTTAAGCATTGTATTAGGTATGGACTGTACAGATTGCATCATGTGTGTTCATATGATGACGTGTCGTTGTGCAGATTCGCGTGTCTCTTAAGGACTGGGAGGATCTGATACGCTTTCAGCAGGACGCTGCAAACGCGCATCACTATGACGTGGTGTACATCCTCAGGAAGCTGCTGTGTGACAAAGCCTTCTCCTTCACCGCCATGCCGGACACGGTGAGTTTAATATAAAAAAAATTTTTAAAACATTGTTGTGAAGGGATTAAAAGTGACATTTACCTGATTTCGACGAAACCTTGTGAGCTGTTCTTCAAATACCTCTGATCATCCATAACGTTTCAGCTCTAGAGTAAACGTTCTTGACTTCTCCTCATTTCTTCATATTTTGCTTCCAAAGAGCCAGACTTTCTAGCATTTTTATTTTAACCAAATTTTTTCTTTCTTTATCTCTCGTTATTCCCGTCCAGTCCCTGTGCAGTTTTTTGTTTGTTAAGCCACACCGTGACCTATGACTCATTCAAGCATTAAAACATTTAACTTAAGGCATGAACCAGTGAGAAACAGGCGCAGATGATGAGAGATGATCAGGCCGGTGAGTGGTTGGAACAGACGAGAGGGAAAATGAGGTCGCTGCTTAGATTATAACATAAATAATTGTATTTTAGGTGCTTTGCAATGTGTCTGTCACAGTGACACATTTGTCCCCATTTCTTTAATTGAATCTACATCATTTAATATGAAGAAATTGGGGCGTCAATACTTTTGAACAGTATCGTATATATCTCGACCTAGCTTAGTCTATATACTGCACCAAAGCATATCAACTGAATCTGCTGTGCTCGTGTAACACAACATCTGTATTTCCTGTCTGTTTCTCGACGCAGCTGTCCTATCAGGTGAAGAAGAAGATTGTGGACAGGAGGAAGCAGCTGTGCGAGTCGTTCGTGGACCGGCCGTCCCGACCTCAGGAGCTCATCGGCACCGACGTTCTCGAGGTGAGACTCCCGCGCAGACTGCCAGCGTTCTCCCGTATTGAACATGCCCGCGTGTCGATCAGCAGACTGAGCATCGGGCTTTACACCTTGCAGGATAATTCATATAAAGACAAGAGTTCCTTAAGCACTTTGTTTATGTTGGTTCCCAGGAGCTGGCGAACATCCACGAGCACTACGAAGGGCTCAAGAAGGCCGTCCTGCCGCATCCGCCTCAGTCCGATCTGAGTCTGATCAAACAGAACCTGGCGCCCAAACTGCGCAGCGCCGTTCTCACGTACTACAGCTGGCAGCAGAATCAGGCTGTAAGTGTTCGACCGGTGTGTGACGCACAGAACACACACTGCAGCTGAGTGCGTTTGTGTTAATCCTGTTCTTCTGGGTTGACACCATGATCCTGTGTGTGTGTGTGTGTGTGTGTGTGTGTGTGTGTGTGTGTGTGTGTGTGTGTGTGTGTGTGTGTGTGTGTCGCTCTCTCTTTGTCTTTAGGAATTTGAAAGTCAGAGTGACCGAGACGCAGGAGAGGGAACATCAAGTCAGGTTGAGGTGGGAGAAAAATCAAATAATATGAAGAGCATTTGAGTCAAARCAGGACTTTTGATAACGGTTCAGAATAACAAACACAGTTACAGTATATCCCCCGCGATACTAATGTGCTTATCCCAGTGTTTCACTAGTGATTAGATGCCATCAAAGTTGAATGTTTTCTCAGGTTGCCTGCTTCACGTCTGAAACCCTGGCCTCCCAGGAACTCCTTTAATGTCCCAAAAAATTATAAATATCTTGAAGGGATGTGGCAATAACTCGCAGCCAAGATCCTGTAATATGCAAGTGGTGAATGATTGTGTGTGCAGTTCACACAGACGGATGCGTCTGTTCAAGCTGGCCTCAAGATGGCGACAAGTTACCTGCCGCTTTTCAAGGATCAGGCGTTCCACTCGCTGAACGTTCCACCTCGGCCAGGATTGTCATTCTCTGAATTTAAAATGTTAAAATGTACTGCAGCTAAGCGGATCATCACTGCGCTGTGCTTGAAGTCTTCTGTACATGTCAATTGTTTTTACACCTTAATTTACCGGAAATTTCACCTTAATTCACATGTCCTGGTTYGACTCGAATGCCTCTTTTATACGAACTGTTTGTTTTTATTGCAACCTGCTCGTGCTCTTCAGTGCCTGCAGATGAACACCAAGTTTTATATTAGAGACGCATTTCTTCAGATGAATCCGTTATCTCCTGCACTTCTGAACTGTATTTCTCTCTTGCAGAGTTCTCGCAGAGCTCAGCTCCTGGCCTCCATCAAATCCAGGTCTTATGGGCAGGCTGTGGAGGTGTGTATCATAAAGACGCTGATCTCATACACCCACCAGTTGCATTTAGAAACCAGACGAATCGTTCTTCCAGCACAGTTCATAGTCGAGTGTCGAAAGACCTGGCAGAGAATAGATAGATAGATAGAAAGATAGATAGATAGATAGATAGATAGATAGATAGATAGATAGATAGATAGATAGATAGATGGATACTGTAGATGGAGTACTTAAATAATCCCAAGGTGGAATTGCATCGTTACAGCAGTCAGTTCACATATTATACAACAAGTAAACAACAAGCAAGAATTGCAATGGAAAAAAAAAATGTTTTTTTTCCTCAGTATATTGTAAATTTTTTACCWCAGTATGTTGTTTATATTCATTCAATGCTAGATACTCACAAGTGATTTTTTAAATTATATTGTTTTAATTATATTTTTACTTTCATTTTATTTTATTTTAGATATATTTATCTCCAAACCTAATATTTTATGAACCTATTTATTTTGCATCCCATTCGCCAATTTCTTTTAAATTTCTTTTAAATTGGGTTTTTACTGATTTACAAATGAATGAAAATCATGAAAGAAATGGATTGTTTCATCCATCATGTTTTAGTCTCTGGGCTCAAGCTTATTCAAACTAAAGCAGGAAGTAATTTCCAAAAATCTGTTTCAGTGAATAAATAACAGTTTGGCTGTTCAGACCTCYGTCRCTTCATTGAAATCATGCGAAGAAAATAAATGACACGCCTGTCTTTAAGAGATTGTAACGTGTTTGTGCGTCAGGCTATGAAGTCTCGGCGTCACAGACAGGTCGAGCTGACGTCAGCGGATCGGGACACAGAGTCCATGGAGCAAGTCGCCCGGTTCAAGAGGCCACCGTCTCTTAAAGCTCGCACCACCTCACGGTTCATGACCCAAGGTGAGTACGAGGAGGATTAAACAACACACAGACACACAGTATGTTAATGTTAGGAATAATAATAWTTTTTAAAAAAGGATATTGTCATTGAAGTTGTGATCAGCGTAAAATGTTTAAATAATTTAGCAAAAAAATTACCTGTGATTAATTTGTTTATTCTTATGCTACACTCAAAAAATTATCAAATTTGGGGGGAAAACATTGTTTTCTTTTTGGAGAGAGAGAAAAGGAGGAAGCTTTAAAAAATAAAGTAATTTTTGATGTAGGGTGCCAATAATTATGGTGTTAACCTCTAACTGCTGCCATATTGTGCTACACCGAGAGACTGAACAGCAGCATGCACAAACCGAGCAGGAGTATGTCCATCACTATCTCTGTGTTGGCGCTCTAAAACGACTTTAAGATGCTGATTGAAAGTTTTCTCGTCCAATAGGAAGTCAGAAGGCGGAGCTTCAGCGCGCAACCAAGTTATGGCGCCTCACTGCGGTGGAAGGAGAGAAGACTGAAGGTGAAGCGCATCAGACAGCAGGATCATCTCAGTAGATCATATAAAGTTTTTTCTCATGCTGTGTTGTCCCTGACCGTGTGCGTGCGTGTGCGTGCGTGTGCGTGCGTGTGCGTGCGTGTGTGTGTGCGTGTGTGTGTGCGTGTGTGTGTGTGTGTGTTTTGTCTTCTCTGCTAATTAGAAAAAAAGAAGAGAAGATTCATCTGGGAAGACCACAGACGTGCCAAACACTAAACAACGGAGCCCGATTCATCGGCGCATGGGTCGTGCCTCATTTTACAGATGTTTGATGAGGCATGTCTGATCGGACAGACTCGTATTGGGACATGTCTCATTTGAGGAGCTTATGACGAGTTGTGTTTAATCGGACAAGCTAGAGACTGGGAGTATAGGACTGGCCAAGCTTGCGAGGAGTTGTGTTTGATTGGACARGCTTGTGACATGTCACACGTTATTGGACTTGTAATATTTAATATGAAGTTTTAAAATTTTTACAGATTTAATCTGATTGGACAGAACTGCAAATCTGTTTTATCTGATTTCTGTCAAATTTCTGACCTGATAAGCTTGTCCCAGTTTGTATTTTGTTATGTTATTGGTTGGGACTGTAAAAGCTGACACCTGATTGGACAGATGTCTGACAAGTATTATCTAATCCATAACACTCTGTATTTGATTGGATAGATCTGCATCCGGATGCATCTGATTGGACATGCTTGTCACAGATCTCTCCTGTGTGGACAGGGTTGTAACAAGTCAGGTCTGATTGGACTGGATTGTGACTGAACAGACTTGTAGCAGGGGACATCTGAATGTGATCATTTGTGTCTGATTGGACAACAGACTTGTAGTAGGTCAAGTTTGTTTGAATGGGATTGTAAAAGGGCATCTCTGATTGGACAGAATAATATGTTTGACAGATTTGTGACAAATCACCGCTAATTTTGTGGTCTTGTGCCAAGTCTGGGATTTGCGATTCTCTTGCCAATAGGTGTGTTTGATCAGACTTTTAAGTCTAACATTTGATTGGATGGCCTTATCTCTTCTGATTGGAGGTCTGGAAAAACCACAGATATGTTTAATGAAGTCAGATTTTATTCTAGATTTTATTTAGATATAATTTTCATGTTTAAGTGGATCATACCTCAGAACAGTGAAAACATAGTTGTATTTTTCTTTTCTTTTCTATGTTCATATGTTCAAGTGTTAAAGAAATAACAGCCACATCTTAACTACTACCAAGTCAGGTTTTCTAAAATTATTTTAAAACGAGCTTGTTTTATTACACAAAAAGATGGGCTTTTATTTCAAGTGTATAATTTTCATCTCATAATTCTTACAGTATTTAATCATAATAATAATAAAATTCATGTACTGTACAGTGCATTTCAAATTATTAAAACATTGTGAAAAAGCTTAATTTCTTTTGTAATTTAAGTTAAAATGTGAAACTGTCATATATTCCAGATTTATTACATGTAAAGTGAAATATTACAAGCCATTTCCGTTTTCATTTCAATGATCATGGCTTATGACTCATGAAAATCAAAAATCCAGTATCTCAAAATATTAAATTCCTTTCTAAAATCAGTCAATATACAATACAGAAATTCTGAAAAATGATGTTAATTTGTGCTCTCAGTACTTGATCAGGGCTCCTTTAACACAAATTGCAGCCTCACTCCACTCATGATGAAGCTCTCCTAAAGTCTCGAATCGGCATTGCTTGGCAACCTGCTTAAGGCTGCGGTCACCTCTAGTACTTGTGCATTTTTCCCTCCCACACTTTTCCTTTCTAGTCAACTTTCCAAGAATGTGTCACAACAGCACCTTCTGTGGCTTAAGCTCCTTGTAGAGGGTTTCAGTGGTTATCTGGAGGAATGTCAAGTCTGCAGTTTTCCCATGTATGTACTGAACTAGACTGAGAGATACATGGTGTTTATATTGTATGAATAGTACATAAAAGGAAATATTCTGATATTTTGAGATGTTGGATTTTTGTTTTTTATGAGCTATAAGCCATAATCATGGAAATAATAACACAATGATTGAAATTCATTATTTCACTTTACATCTAAAGAATCTAGAATAGGAGTTTCACTTTCTTTTTTTTTATTAACACATGAAAGACGAAATAACTCCTAATTTGATTGAGATGCCCTGTATATATCCAGACTACTGACTGATGTTCAAAAGATTGATAAGTTAATGCTTTTATACTTGTATTTTCTATGCACGTTTGTCGAAATGTTTCTGTAATATACTGTTTTGTTGCTCCTTGACATTGTTTGCATAAAAAAAAGATTTTACATGTTTGCCAGATTTTTTATTTTTTTAGCCTGATGCAGTTTATAGATTGATATGAGAGCATGCAGGCGTAAACACTTTATCGAACACACCCAGTGTTGAAGTTTAATATTGTTATTTTGCACTTGATATTGATTCGATGTTACAGCTTGGACATGATGGAATTTAATCAGGCAGCAGAAGGAGGAGACGATAATGTGGTTAGACAAACCAGCACATTCAGGGCTGTGAGATTGAGATGTGTCTTCATACAGATTATGATTGACTCACTTTTCCTTCTGAACAAGTTCTGAACATATATAATTGTGTTTTATGTTTTTGTTTGTTTGTTTTTAGATTAGTTTTAAGATCAACCCACTAATGTATTATTAAAGCTAGTTAAAGTAGCCGTTGTTGACGGAAAGAGTTTGTCCTGTAGAAATAGTTGAAAGGTTAAAGATGAAAATAAGCTGCTCATCTTTAATGTAATCAGTGATATTTAAGGTTGAAGCCCATGTACAGTACAGTACATCTCTCCCTGCAACAAAGATGAACCCCTTTATATATTTTTTTTCAAACTGTAATTTAAAACATTTCTTTTCACTGGATTGGTGGCTAAACAATAGAAGATTGTACAAAATGTCCCAAGTTCACTGCAAGATTTTTTTTTTAATCTAATATAATTCCATCTTGTTACAATCAATGGGAAAGAGAGGATATAGAAAAGTTTGTTTACACCTTGTATACGCCAAGTTGCATTCCTTTCTCCGTTAGCCAAATACACTCCCTGTTCGGTAACCGGAGAGCGAATCAGATCGAAAGTTCTTTCTTTGAAAATGACTCCAGCGTGTTAAAATTCACATATACCACTACGGCTCTGTTATTTCTTAACATTAGATTATTAGTAGCTTATTTTAAAGTCGATTAGTAAATCCACCACATAGCTGTTCATAACATCGCTTTTACTCAGCATTTTGATTGGCGGATATCTAAGTCCTGCAAAAGTTTCTTTCAATTCTATCTGGAGAGATTTCTGTGATTTGATCAAATCTGGCACATAACTGCTCATGTTCTAGTCAACATTTTGTTTTTAGTGCATAACAGGGCGCTCTCACCTCGGACTGCTGCGGATATGTCAGCGCTAAAATGTTTTTTTTTTGTTTTTTTTAATCTAATAGTGGCCCTTCAAAGTACTGCTTTTTATTAGCTGCACAGTTTCGGAACTGATGATAAAAACTGATTTCAAACTTCCCGCAGAAAGAATAAACCTACATTAATCATTCATCTTTGAAGGTTCAGTTTTCATAGTGTGCTTGCCTTTATTTGGAGTAAGTCGTGCTGTGTCGTGCTTTTGGCTGTGTTCACTTTTACTCAACATTTTGATTTCATTTAATGGTGCAGATTTAAATTATGGCAGAAACTCGAAGTGGCAGCAGAGTGGTTTAGAGGTTAGAATTGTTGCGTTACACCTCCAGGTCATGGGTTTGATTCCCGTCTCGGACCGTGTGCATGGAGTTTGCATGTTCTCCCCATCCTCCAGGTTCTCTGGTTTCCTCTCACAGTCCAAGAACATGCAGATTAGCCTCCACGGTTCCTAGTTCCTAGGACTACAGACTTTAATAGATGGATGGATGAAAACCCCTGTCCGTCAAAGTTTCATTCCATTCTGACCATCAAGTTTTGTGTGGGGTTTTGACATAATTAAATAAATAAAAAATGTCAATAATATATAATATAATGTAAAATGTGTCTGGTCCTGCAATGCGTTAAAAGAGAGAGTTCTGGCCAATGTACAGACTTAAACCTCTCTTTTATGTCTACAGATGATTAACTGTGCACGAGCTCAAAAACGAGGAGAAGCTGAACAACACAAGTATGAACTTGATGATGATGATGATGATGATTAAACCTTCGCCAGTGCTGCATAGCAGAGGTAAACCCGAGCACGTGGAGCTGCACGGGTGGACAGCGTTTTGCGCATGCGCAGTTGAGGTAGAATGCGCGCACCGCGTCATTGTTAGAGAGAGAGAGAGAGAAACCCAGCGCATCTGCTGCAATGATAAAACCCGGAGTGTAGGAGAGGCGCGAGCACGGGCTGGGTGTCTCTCTGTCTCTCTCACACACACACACACAGTAAATCATTCTTCTTATGCATTTTAACAAAAAAAAATAAACACCTCCTTATGAAACTGCTGAGAAGATCTAAGTGAAAAATCTCTAAAGTGGATCTCTCCTGGATCCGTGACAACAATGGCCGCAGACAGTAAGTCGCCTGTTTATTCTAAAGCTACTGACATGTGTTCGCCATTCCTGTTGATTTAATGTGTGTGTTTAATTATACAGCGTGCAATGGACTGGGACGGTGCGCGTTCACGTGTACGCATCATGCGTGCGCGTTCACGTCTCTCTCTCTCTCTCTCTCTCTCTCTCTCTCTCTGTGACAAGTGTCATCTTGTGCAACTCATTTCTTTCTCTTGATTTTTTTCAAACCAAGTAACATGATCAATAATCTGAACTTAAACTCATATCAATATTACAACATAAAATAAACATTACATTACATTACAACAAACAAAATACTCGTTTCTGATTGGCCGGGAGGTCTTTAGGTGACAAACTTAGTGACAAATCCGTATTAATACACGGTGGCGTAGTGTTTAGCACTGTGGCCTCACACCTCCAGGGTCCGGATTCGAATCCCACTTCGGAATGTGTGTGTGTGTGTGGAAGGAGTTTGAATGTTTTCCACATGCTTGATGGGTTTCCTCTGGGTACTCTGGTTTCCTTCCACAGTCCAAACATTAGGCTAGATAAGTGGTGTTCCCACATTTCTCGTAGTGTGTGAAAGACAATTGGGCGTCAAGCTGGCGACCTGYCCCCTTAAGTAACTGCCACGGAGACGACGGATATATCGCCAGGGTGCGGAGGATTGTACTGTCGCCGGTTGGTATGTGGATGGACCAAAATACCAAAAATACTATATTAATACATTTGATGTCCTAATATGGGAATATATTGATATACTAAGACAGCTAAAAGAACAAAACAGACGATAACCAACATGAATCTGCCGAAAGTCCATCCAGTCAAATTGGTTTGAGAGTGGTTGTTTTGGTTAGCGTTTGGCTTTTGAGCTTCTTGTAATTTTACGAATGATCCCAGTTTTTTCTTTTTGATCTCAGATCAATACAGTAATCACGCTGACATTAAAAGCGGTAAATGAGAACAACAACCTAGCATGTCACTGTGGAGCGCTGCTGAGCCAAAAATAGCTAGTAGCGCTGTTGTTTGGTAGTTAGCGTGGCGTACAATGAAGCTGCAAATGTACTAGGAGAACCAGCAGAACCATTATTATTGTTATTATTATTATTATTATTAGTAGTAGTAGTAGTAGAAAACCTTTCTGTTCAGTGATGAAGCTGGAGAAAGTAATGTGTCACATTTAGCGATCGAATGCTTAAGGACTAACCCGTACGGTGTGTTCGGCTAATAAACTGGACGCTGGAGTGGAGTGCGTAGCCGTTCTTCTTTTTTATGGACACCATCTGTCAGCCTGTTTGCTCCTAGCTCTGCACTTCTTCCAGTTTACTCAAAGACGTTTGATTACACAGTAATTCTTTGGCCCGATCTATAGTTGGCTGCTTTTCCTCTGCAGATCTCCATCACTGCCGCTTGATAATAAAGTCTTACCTGTAACTTTCAGCACGAGTTGACTAAACTGGTTTTCAGGAACCAGTGCAGAAATCAACCCTGTTTTATCTGCAAGTAACTACTGTAGTTATTACATATTTGTCACAGTATAACTCTTTATTATAGTAAGGTGTGTGTTCTCCATGTATTACTGTAGATCGTTCACCGTCTCCATACTGCGTATGTCTGAACATTTAGACGGATGGATGAGGACCAGTTAATAGTTATTAGCTGCCATGAGATGTGAGCCGAGGTCTAATGGAGTGGTAATGGCCTCTGTTACAGTGTCAGACTCGCCTCAGCACGTTCCCCACGCCGTATATATACAATAACGTTTCTCCTGCAGATGAAAGAGGTATAAATGTTTAATAGTGCGCTCAGACCTGACTGAAAGAAACAGGACGTGTCCCAGAAGTGCAACAGTAGTCATAACACTGCTTATGAAGAAATGGCTTGAAGGAACAGTTGTGTCGAATAATACGGCATTTATACAAAGATTGTGCAAATAATTAAATAAATAAATGAATAAAAAAGTAAATAAATCATTAACAGAAGAATTGAATAAATAAATAAATTTAAGTAATATTCTTTTTTATTAAATAATTAAATGCTAAAATGGACACTAAATATCTATAATTGAATGTTTTTAAATGTTTAATTTTATTTATTTATTTATTTTATTATTAAGTTGAAAAGAATTTAGTCATAAGTTATTTATTTATAGTTTACATGCTTAATTATTTGTTATTATAAATTATTATATAAATTATTGTTAACTTATTATATAATTTCTTTAAATTATGTTTTCATTATTTATTATAATAATTATATTTATTTGATTTACAATATGTTTTTATATGTATTTATTTACTTTGTTTATTTCTTATTTATCTATTGATTTCTTTCGTTCTCTATATGTTTGATTGTTTATTTTAGGATTTGTTTCATTATTTCTTTCTTTCATGATGTTTTACTCTTTGTTTAGTTTTTTCTATTTATTTATGTATTTCATAATGAATTTTTTTCAAGCTTTGTGTGTTTGTGGGTATTATTTAATTTGTTTAGTTTGTATTTAACTGTTTATTCTATGATTTGTTTATTAATTAATTTGTTTAATTAATAACCTTTTATTGTATATTCAGTTTATAATTATGATAATAAACAATACATATGTTATGTAAATATAATATATAAATAGAAAAATATGTTTAATTATTTTGATTATTATTTTAGGTTATTTATTCATTTATTTATTTATTTATTTATTTATTCATGCATTTCAATATTTGTTTTGTTTTTATTTTTTATTTCATAATAAACTAAATTTTATAATTGAATACATCATACAATTTATTCCTTATTCATGAAATTAATCATTAAAGGAATCATTAAATAAAACATTTAAAAGGAAGGTAAATAAATTACTTTTTTTAATATTGTTATTTTTCACTCTCCATAGGTTTGCCCCTATTTTTTTTGGCAGCAAGAAAATACAGTTCACTGCTGCAATAAATAATGCTTAATCACTGTTTAGAGCAGACGTGAGTCTGTTATCATTCATAATTGATTCAGTCTTTCTGGACAAGTCACTAAAGTGAATTAATATAAAAAATATAAAAAATAAAATAGATTTTTTTATAGATAAACACTTATTTATAGGTCGTAAGTCAGTAAATCCTTTCAAATTGGAGATTTAAATGAACAAATCTGTACTGCCGCTCTCATGGTCAGCGGATCAGAGTGTGAATTAATCCTTTCAGAGGTTCATCTTTTAGATTATATGGTTATGCCATTGTGTGAGGCCGCACATTGCGATGAATGAATCGTGAACTGAATAGGTTCAAACGAAACACACAAAAAAAAAGTCTCGAATTTGAAGTCTAGTTCATAGTCGTTATTGATGTCGGGGTGCGGGTGCGGTCGGTTCTGATCATCTTAATGATACGTTATAGAGCAATTAAAAAAAATTTGTAATAAAGGGTGGGGGTTTCTGTTTTCCACTTGTTAGAGGTTAATTTGTTTTAATGAACCAAACCAGACATTTTTGCATCGCATATGATATCGTGTCCCTTTGATCACTTCAGCGCTGTTCTCTCCGTCTTCCTGTCTGAGGGACGTGTCTTGATTAGAACAGTAACAGACCCCCATTGTTGTTGAGTGTTTAATAGAAAAAGCCCACGCATGTGATGACTGAGTCCCTCAGTAAACTCCATGCACAGGAAATGCAAAGCTCAGGAAAAAGTGAACGTGCTATTCTACAGGAAGTGCTTGATTTTAATTTCCTGTTGATTTCTATTTGATTTGGGTTTTTTTTCATATTGTGCCTTATTTACCATGATGATGATGATGATGATGAAGCTGTGTGGTCAGTACTGAGGGTCGTTCTGAATACGTGAAAGTACAAAAATAAAACTCAAAGTGGCTTGCACTCTGTTGCAGAGTTTTAATGGAACGTGGCGTTAGYAGACGGACTCGGAGCAAGATGAGATGAGATGAGATGAGATAGGGTTCACAGGAAATTAAAATCAAGCAGACGGTGAATAAATGGGAGTGGTTATGGTGATGGCTTCAGGCTGATGGATCTGCTGTTGAGGCTTTCCAAGGAGTAACGGCCTGACTGATGAAATTAAGAAACGGGAAGTGCGACCACAGCCTAATGTGCGGTTTACTCAGAAACCATTTAATCCTGGATGTCTTACAGTATATATTACATTTGGCGCAGTGACTGACATCGATGTAGGTCTGGTTTTCTCAATTCCGAAACGTTGCAAAGATGCAGCAAGATGCAGTTTTTTTGTCTTTTGTTCAGAACGAGCTCGGACTTTCTCTTGAGGTGAACTGATATAGTGCGTCGTGATTCGTCCAGCCTGGAGAACTGGTGCAGCGTAAAACGTTGAGCAGGGAGTGATGGGGGAGTGGGTATCGGATGCAGCTGTCTTCACTGGAGTGTTTGGGTTTCTGAGCCGTGGCTGAAGAATGAGGAAGGGTGCAGCGTTCAAACAGGATGTGAGTTTGGTGAGAGTCAGCGAGAGAGAGAGAGAGTTTTAATAACAGCTGATGAAGAAGAAGTGGACATCCAGAGACGACATCATCATCATCAAAGCGGGACAAATCTGACTAGTTGTTAGGATTCTTTCTTGCTGTACAGGTGATGGACAGAAGAGAAGGAGCATGCTGTAGCACTCAGCCCG
>QMIH01001111.1:84136-99715 GCA_003987875.1 Clarias batrachus | reverse complement strand
TAAACTTGGTTATTATTTTATTACTCGTTTATAATTGTTTATTTTATAAATATAGTCATTTGAATCCAAAATTGTATGTGAAATTTAGAATTTGTCAAATTATTTGGTGTATTTTTTAAATACAATTTTGTACAGACTTTTCACGGTAAGGTGACTGAAAGGTGAATGTACAGTTCTGTTCATACTCTTGAGTATGGGGTTTTGAAACCATACTCAGTCTGGCCCTTTGTCTGAGACCAATTTGCCTGGGGAGGCCCTACCAGGAGCACACTCCCAGGTTCACGCAAACCTCCCCAACGCAGTAAGATGTTGGTTCCCGAAGAGGACTAAAGTGACCAAAGAGTGACTAACGTTACAATTTCAAAATCAGTTGTTTATGTAACAACCTCAGCAGCAACCTCGTTTCCCGTCTCATCCGTATTCAGCACCAATAGTATATATATATATACAATATATATCACCTGTCATCATCTTTACCTGTTTCTCACTGAGACAAAAAAATGAGAGGCAAAAATACATCCTTCGGGTAGATACAATACATTGGTAGTTTCAGCTCGTACCAGTGGTGGCCAAAAGTATTGGGACAAAAGTGCAATTCAATGTTTTAATGACATTCTTAATTTTTTGAAATAATGACAATCAAGATCATATGTATAAATCATTATTTTCCCCACAATGAAATTGCTATACAATAATCAGTATTTACTATTAAAAGGACCAACTGAAATCACTGGCCATGCCGGCTTGATCGCTTCCTGAATATCATTTTAAAAAATTTACAACAGATGTTCACATTTCACTTGAGAATTCCCAGGTTTTAGCCATTTTATGCACAGAAAAACTATAATACATGGCAGATGGTGTCTTAATACTAAACACTGTTTAAGCAAATTTGGTTCCTCAATTTTAAAAAAGAAATAGAGATTTTTTTTTTCACAAATATCAAACATTCAATAACCACCTCTCTGTCTCTCTTGTTTTCATCGCAGCACTCGGAGGACGTGTGTGTGTTAGATACAGGAGCGACGCTCAGGTGAACACGGCCGTCGTTACAAAGGTGTGTGTGTGTGTGTGCTCACACGTCTCCAGCAACCCTCTGGTGAAAACACACACACTTCTCATTAGAGACGCTGTGACAAAACATCACATACCATAAGGAGTATATATCGGGTACTGCCTGATCCCTGCGGTGCTGGTGCCAGACATATTTATAGGCTCCACTCGTGTACACTCTAGACTCACACGTGCATGATGTATTATACATGTCTTACACCTGTTTATCACCAGAGGTCAGGACCTTCCCAGTGAGCGTGCCCTTATCGATCAACAACGTCGAAAGTCGCCTATTTTAAGAGGAAGTATGCGGAAGAGGAGGATGTCCAGGGAAGCCTACAGGGATATTTACAAAAAGTGAGAGCGACATATATGTGTTTCTCTTTCTCTCCTTCTATCGTTGCCTAAATACATCTATCCATCTCTTTCGTCCTTTCCTTCTTAAGTATTCTTGATATTGATTTATTACGTCTTCTTTTTCCTCTCCCAAACTGATAACTTCTCTCTCTCTCCTTATTTCTGTACCTGTCTCACACTGCACGTCACTGAGCAGCACCTGATTTTGCGCGAGGAACGCAGCTGCATTTTGCGCCTGTCACTGCAGAAGCTGCGTTTCCTGGACGACCCCGAGGCCTTCCTGCGCCGCGCCGTTCTCATCAACAACCTGCTCACCAAGATCACCAAGATCCACTCGGACGACGGGCAGAGGGACGGAGACGGGCCGAGGAATGGAGAAAAACAAGAAGAAGAGGAGGAGGAGGAAGAAGAAGAGAGGCTTTTTTACGTGGATAGGAAGAGACTGAAGGTCATGGTGGCGCCTGAACACGGACATTCCATCTTCCTCTATCCGCTTGATGACAACTGCTAAAATCTTGATATGAGTAAGCACTGGCATTTAAACCCAGCATCCACGATGGCATGGGATAGAGGCGGAGGGCTGTGTGTGTGTGTGTGTCTGCGCAGTAAGTGTAAGGCCTTGGAAGCTGGGATTGTCACCATGTGAAACGGACTACAGGAAGCATCTGTGAACATCAGGGTTTGCTTTTCTTTTGTACTGAAAAAGAAAGCCTCGAGCCTAACTGCCTCTCTAATCAAACTTTTATGTTGCTACTTTTTTTTTTTTTTTTGGTTAGGTATTTTTTCAGGGATAAAAAAAAAAGCCATGCACTTTGTATCTCTGTAAGTAAAGCGTAAAGTTTGTTGGCTGAATAGTGTTCTGCTGTATGAGCCTCGGTTTCCAAGCAAAATGTCTAATGTAATATATATACACACATATATACATATATATGAAGTACAATGTGAGGACTTGTGTGGCATTTGCTTAAGTGAGAAGAATTTGTCTAGTTTGCAAACTAAACAGGAAATAACTCATAGTGCTCTATCGCCATCTACTGTATACATGTGTAATTGTTCATGGAACTTTATTTCCTGTAGTTATTTTTTATTAATTATTTATTTTTACATTCCATGCAAAGTTTTCTTCAGATTTATGATTTCAGACAGTAAACATGCATAAAATTTCAATTAAGATAAGAGGCTAAAATTATTTTGGTCATGTATTTCTCTTATATTGAGCCAAAAGATGAATACATTTTTGTTGTGGTACAGTTCTGGCTGTTCTTATACTGTTAATTTTTTTTTTTTTACTACTTTACAGTTCAATTGCACTCCTGCTACAGACATTAAATGATCAGCCTTAACATATTTACATATCAAGATCATCTTTAAAAAGTGAGATTTATTCAAATATATATTTCATGTAATGTTATATATTTAAAAAAAAAAACAAGCAGTGGTGCAGGCTTGGTTAATACTTTTGCTGTGTGTGTGTGTGTGTGTGTGTGTGTGTGTGTGTGTGTGTGTGTGTGTGTGTGTATACACACATACATAATCCCATGCTGCCATGCAACGTCAACTATGGGTTATTAATAGTTGAAATGTGTGTGTGTTCTTTTTTTGTATACATGTACACGTGTAAGGTAATGCTGGAATTGTTTTGTTTAAATATATAAATGTCTAAAATTGATCAACAAAGTGCTAACTTTTGGATAGTTCATATTTTATTTATTTCAAAAATAAGATTGTCATATTCTACACACACACACACACACACATACACACATATGGCAATGTCAACTATTATCTTTTAATAGTTGCAGTGTGTTTTTGTATAAATGCATAAGTGTAAGTTGATGCTGAAATTGTTTTGTTTAAGAATGAATATGAATGTGTAAAATCGATTAACAAAGTGATACATTTTGGATATTACACATTTTATTTATTTTTGAAAAGAAATATTGTCATATTCTACTATATATATATATAAATAAAACGTGTGTTAACCTTTTTTTGCCAAAAGACTAAAGTAGCAGTTAAAAGAAATCCGACTATTTTTCAAGTATTTCAAACAAATAAAAAATAATAAAAACACACATTTAAGGTTCCCTTTTGATGTTTTGTTGTCTGATGTCTGTTAGTGCGTCAAAGTTGACGTGCGCGTCACAGTAACGTGCGCGTCACAGTAACGTGCGCGTTCACGCTCGTTGTCGCTATACGTGAATGATCTGTCAGGAACCGGATATTCCACTCGCACGCGCGAGATAACGGTGTTTTGTTTAGCGTCGCGTACTCTCTCTGTGTAATAATCTCACGGCGCTGTGATAATTATATTCGGAACTTAAAATCATACTTTTTTTTACGCCATGGGGAGAGTTTGAATCTCAGAAGTTAAATATATTTAGGGTTGAACCGAAGCGAGCCGGTTAGCGCGGAAGAAGCGAGCCGTTTCCCCCCCACACACACACACCGTGACGTTTAGCCGTGTAGCTAGCCGGTGAACATGGGCAGCGCTCCGAGGTCGAGTCTGTCGCGGCTGTTGACGGCGTTACACGACCCGCGGCACGTCGCCCGGTTTCAGGAGGCGTGCGGCGTGCGGGGGACGTTCACGAAGTCGGACGCAGACCGGCGGAAGAGACCGGACCGGGGGGACGTGAACGGCGGCGCGGTGAACGGGACCGCGCACGGCGCCGCGGACGGACATGGAGACGCGTCCTCCTCTAACGGCTCCTCCGGGACCGCGCGCGGGCCGCTGCGCAGGAACTCGCTGACGGGAGACGCGGGACACCAGTTCGTCATCGCGAACCGCTTCCTGTACTACGTGTTCACGCTGGGCACCGAGCTCGGCAACGAGCTCTTCTACATCAGCTTCTTCCCGTGCCTCACCTGGAACTTCGACCCGTTCGTCGCGCGGCGACTGATCGCGCTCTGGGTCTGGGTCATGTACCTGGGGCAGTGCACCAAGGACCTGCTGCGGTGGCCGCGGCCCGCCTCGCCCCCCGTCGTCAAGCTCGAGGTCTACTACGACTCCGAGTACAGCATGCCGTCCACGCACGCCATGTCCGGTACCGCCGTGCCGCTCGGGCTCTTCCTGCTCACCTACAACCGCTGGGAGGTAAGAGGACCAGTCAGGCTCAAACCCTGAACCCTGACCCTGGAGGAACCCCCTCTGTCCTGCACATCCTCACTAAACCTACAGGACAGGACAGGACAGGTCCACCACCAGCAATGTGTTGTTGTTTTTGCCATCCATCACCAAACCTAGAATGATTAAAAATTCCCTAAAACTTGTATATCAACAGATTTCATCTTCTATCTATTGGCGAAAAAGCTCTTTAAAACTAATACAGCGTTTACACTCTACAGGCAGAATTCATTCGTCAGCTGATTTCAGCTGGTATGGATTACACAAGTCTAGAAACATACAGTCGGCCAAAACACAGTATTGGTGCTCATTTTATTTTATAATTATATAATATACATATAATGCAGAAAATGTGTGTGCTCAAGAACCTACTTCTGACGGGACCAATCTCACTTCCCTAAAAAATTCAAGTCAGCCGTTTGGGAGAGACGATTWTATATCTTCCACAAAAATGGCCATTGGTCAGCGTTCTACTGTCTCACTTCAAACCATAATCATTTAAAAGGCAAATAATTCATATTTCTTTATGACTATTATTTCTACGATTGATGTAAGCTTCTAGAAGCATATGACCTGTAAAGAGCTGTAGCTTAAATTGTTTTTTTGGTAAAAGCTTAAAATGCAAAATAATCTGTAGTGTCTGTAACCAAATTCATGTTTCAATATCTTAACAGTTTTGCATTTTTAAATATTACACTTATTCAGGTTTATGTCTTTTCATGTGAAATCTAAAAATCCTCCAAGTTTCACCTGAATGACAGTTAAGATCATTGAAAGATTTAAATACGAAAAAGTTTTGGACCCTACAGACATAAACGGGCGTGAAATTGTATTTAGCAAATGTCTTCCTTTTTATTTGATAAAAATATAAAAGTGTATGCACTTTTAAGCACCAGTACCATGTTTCGGCTGAGTAATGGTTGTTAAAACAAGCTAGAGACTGAAAGAAACTTGCAGAACTCGTCTTTTTTCCATAATCACAGACCTGTCGTCGGGGGATCTCCACCATACAATTAGACACGGAGAACCCGCATTCTGTCGCTGGCGTAAAGTTCAGTGTGACGAGTAATAATGCCCTAATATCGGCTGTAACCGAACAGACTGGAATAGACCCAGTTCTCGATTTCGATTTAGCCTCACTAGTTCCCTTCATTTCACATTTGCACGATAATCGTGTTTCTGAAATAATATTTGGATATAAAATGCAGTGCAAGGGTTCAAGAAAGCCAGTGGTTTTGTTTTTAGTAATTACAAAAAAAATAGTAAAACACTATAGTGAACTATAATATGTTAGCTAATAACGTACCTGAGAAACCATAGCAACTGAATAATAACACCTTAGCAACTGTCTAACAACACCTGGCAGGACATATCCACCAACTGCATGGCCAGAGCTTGGAATACCCTGTCAACTGCTTACAATACTACCGTGACACCATAGCAACCACTCACAATACCACAGCAACAACCTAGCAACCACTTGCAAAACCACTGCAACAACCTAGCAAGTAGTTCCTACTTATAATCTTGTAGGAACTAAAGAACAGCCGAGCAACCACTTGCAACACCACATCAACACCTTAGCAAGGACTTGCAAAATTACAACAGCAACCTAGAAACCATTTGTAATACCACCGCAACAGCCTACACACGCAACCACTTGTTATATCACAGTAATAACCTAGGAGTAACCTAGAAACCACTGGCAATACCACATGCAACAACCTAGCAACCACTCGCTTAACAACTGTAACAATGTGGCAGCTACTTGCAATATCCTAACAACCACCTGGAGTACCATAGCAACAACCTAGCAACACCTGGGATGTCATAGCAACCATGTTTTAATGTTTAACATTAAAAACTTCCAGTTCCAGTTAAAAACATGACTTTGTGCTGTGCAGTAACGCCAGATGAGAGAGAGGAAACGGCATCAGTGATGTCATGTGATCATGCGCGACTGACCAATCAAAGCTAACTGATGGAACCCCGGGTTTTCCGTCAGTCAGTGCGCGTTGCTTCAGACAAACAGGGAAGGTTTTTCGGCCGAGAAGTCATAAAGCGACGCCTATATCCATCACAAGGGCGCTTATCTCCAACTCTCTGMTCTTTAGCAGTGTTCAGTTTGTCTTAGCGCCAAACTGCTCATAAAAGGAAAAAGAAAAAAAAAGAAAGTCGGTCGAGGTGTGACTCGTTATCTCCGTTATCTCGCAGCTTTTGTTTTGTAGAGGCAGGCAAGGTCATGTCGATTATTTGAGTACACAAAGAGGAGCTTTCTCTCATAATTCTCACTCGATCACGGTAGTGAGTGAATCCACACCGAGCTGAGAGTTAAAACAAAGACACACACACACACACACACACACACACACATACGTACACACACATGGAGATTTGTGAATGTAAATCTTCATCTTGGTAGATGCAAATGTCATGGATTTAGTTTTTGAGGTTCATCAGCGAGTCACGAACGTGAAGCCACGTGTAGGGAGTGTTATTAACACTGAACGTGTCTAACGTTACCTGTCGACTCCACAGGTACAACAGCGTTTGTACCCGGTTCTGACATCCTGTACTACTGTTTTATTGAGTGTGTTTTGTTTGTATTGTGTTCCTGTTGCCGTAAACGTGTGTTAAACCGCTGGAGGCGCAGCGATGTCCTTGTGGGCGGAGTTAGCATTTGAAAGGCTCTCTTTCAAATGGTGTATAAGCCGGGTCACCGAGTTCAGGAGTTCATTCACGAAGACAAAACAGTCTTTAAAAAGATTTGGTGTTTGCCAATTTCTTAGAAAGCGTTCAGGTGCAAGTAAACCCTCGGGGAGGCGGAGCACGCCGGCTGTGTGTCCATGTTTCAGACTTTTCAGATTTGGTGACTGAAGCTGGTTAAGGACATTTTTTTTWAAACTAGATATCTAAATTAACATTAATGTTGTACAGGTTAACCTTCTTACCGAACAACGTCTTTATATAAATCAACCATATTTTATTGTCATTTACAGTAATCAAATCGCAGGTGCGCTCGTTTAATAAGTTATTGTTTCTATAGCAGCAGCTCGAACCACAGCTGAAGTTGTAGGTGCACTTGTCCTTATACATCATRGTTTCTATAGTAACAGCTCGGTAGGTGCACATGTTCTACTGCRTTACTTTCTATAACAGCGCAAATCACATGTGCGTTTGTTGTAATCCACTATTGTTTCTATAGCAACAGCTCAAACCGCAGGTGCGCTCGTTCTTTACATTATTGTTTCTATAGAAACAGCTCGAATTGCAGGTGTACTTGTTCTAATAAGTTAACGTTTCTATAGCAACAGATTGAACCGCAGATGTGTTCATTTGAAAAGTTATAATTCCTATTTGAACATCTTAAATTGCAGGTATAGTAACAGCTTGATACACAGGTGACCGAGTGTGTGTGCGCGCGCTTGTTCTACTGCGTTACTCGACACGCAGATGTCCGGCTGTGTGTGTGTGCGTGCGAACGTGTTCTACTGCSTTGCTTTCTGTAGCAACTGCGCGACTCACATGTGCGTTTGTTGTAAACCAATATTGTTTCTATAGCAACAGCTCAAATCGCAGRTGCACTCATTCTTATACATTATTTTTTCTATAGCAACATATCAGATCGCAGGTGCGCTTGATCTAATACATCATTGTATCTATAGCAACCACTCGAATCACAGGTGTACTAATCCAAAATTGTTTCCATAGCAACAGSTCAAACCGCAGTCWTTSTTTCTAAGGCAACAGCTTAAATTGCAGGTGCACTTGTTCTAATACATTTTCGTTTCTATAGCAACTGCTCAAATATCAGGAGTGATTTATTGTTTCTCTAGCAGCAGCTCAAATCGCGGGTTTTCTTGTTATAATGCGTTATCGTTTCTATAGTAACAGCTCAAATCTCTGCTGCGCTTGTCCTAATACAATGTTCGTTTCCGTAGCAACAACAGCGAAGCACAGGTACAGAACACAACGTCTGCGTTTGAACAAAGCCGAACAGAGACGCTTTGTGTCGTTTGTGTTGTAGGTTTTGTAAAAGCTCGCCATAAAGCCGCTGTTTGTTTGTCCGGATTTTTGTGTTTAATCCCGAGTGACGCTGAGGCGGGAATGCGGTTCTGCGTCAGAGAGAGGGAGGGGGCGGAGCTGTGGCGACTCTTCGGATTTGTGGTACTTTTAACTTTTATACTCACAGGTACTGTACACATGCGGCTGTAAAAGGCTGTGAACATCTGTGTGTGTGTGTGTGTGTGTGTGTGTGTGTGTCTGTATATGTGTGTGCGTGTGTGTGTGTGTGTGTGTGTGGCTCCAAATTCTCACGACTGTGATTAGTGTTTCCCCTCAGTGACTTGTTACTTATCACCACATAGAGATAAGAAGCTCTGCTGTTCCTGATGAACTGGTTCAAGCTCTCATTCTCACATTCTCACACTCACTCTCTCTCACACTCTCTCTCTCACTCTCTCTCTCACACTCTCTCTCACACTCTCTCTCTCTCTCTCATTCTCTCATTGCCCATTTTCCCTTTTATTTGCTTTCTCTCTCTCTCTCTCTCTCCTTTGTCTTCCTTCCTTCTCACTCACCTTCTCTCGTCTCGTTCTTTCTCGCCTTTTTCACCGTAATTTCTCGTTTCTTTTTTTCTCTTTTCTTCTTTTATACTCTTTCTTGATCTTTCACTCTCTCTTGCGTACATTGCTCCTTATTTCATTCATTCCATTTCACTCTTTCATTCATTTCTTTCATTTCATCTATTTCATACTCTTTCTCTCTCTCTCTCTCTCTCGTTTCTTCTCCCTTATATTCGTACTCATCCTCTCAGTTTCTCTCGCTCCTTACTTTGTTTTATTTCTTTTTCTTTTACTCTCACTTTCTCTCCTTTTCAATCTCAGTCTTTCTCTCCTCGTCTCTCTCACTTCCTGCTGCACTTTCTTCTCATTCTCACACGTTCTTTATCATTCTCTCTCTTTCATCTTCTCTGTCTTCTTGTTCCTTTTTCTCCTTGTCATGTGTTCATTTCTCTGTTTTCTTCATTTTGTTAGTTGTTACACTCTTTCCCTTTTAACTCTTCTTCCTTCTTTTTCTTCCTTTTCTGCCTCTTAATATCATTTCCCAAAGAAAATAGGGGAAGAGATTGTGTGTGTGTGTGTGTGTGTGTGTGTGTGTGTGTGTGTGTGTGTGTGTGTGTGTGTGAGAGARAGAGAGAGAGAGAGAACGACAGAGAGAGTAATTCCTATTATGGAGCTGGTCTTCTCAGACTTATTCATCATGCTCCTGTGGCCTGTTGCTCAAGCAGAGGAGGAGTTCAGAATCTCACACACACACACACACACACACACACACACATGCACGAGCACAGCTTCCTCACAGCGTCGCACGCAAATCTTTTTCGCTCTTCTTCAGAGAGACACAAAACAAGACGAAACAAGCGCAGGAGCTCCTTTTCAGCCATGTTGCATTATGGGTAACACAAAGCATCGTTCAGGGGAAAAAAAAACCCTCGCTCGGTTCGTGTCTCATCAGGTTACAGGCTGAGACACAAAACCTGACCTGGAGGTTAGAATCAAACTCTCTGACATGAGGGGTTTACTTCCTACTCTGGTCTCATCTTGCTCTCTCTCTCTCTCTCACACACACACACACACACACAGGCAGAGGCAGAGCAGCTGCAGCTTTCTTATTTCTGGATATAATCCACAACACACACACGCAGACACACATTGCTCTGTAATCTGCGGCAGGAGGACTGAAGGAGGCTCCCGGTCCTCAGGGTTCCTCTTCTCCTCAGAGCTCCGGCTCGTGTGTCATGTGATCAAAAGGGGCACGGGATACGGTCAGGACACACAGACGGCTTACAAGCCCTGCAAATTAATTCCTCTTGTCTTTCACACTAAAATCATTCAGAAATGAATCATCAATAAAGCGCAGACGCTGTTCCTGTTGATTATTTACGTTACTTGCACCTCAGAAACATTTAACCCAGGATGGTCTTTATTTGGTTTATTGGTATATTTAAAATTTTACACATGACCTGCGAGGGACGGAAAGCGCCGGATACGATATTATCTCGATACCCAGGTGCCGATTCCGTACGTATTGCCGTTTTATAAATACAGGTAGGCTCGACTTACGAACATTCGAGTTACGAATTTCCGCAGATACGAACGGACCGTGGTTCGTAGATTCGTAGATGCGAACAAATCGAGGAATTCGCGCACGTGTATTGCACAAAAAATACACTGCAGTGCACCAGATATCCAATATTTACGAGTGAATAAACCTAATTTCGGAAAATCCACAGTCCAATACAGCTCTGAGACAAAACGCCGTCCGTTCAAGCGCGCAGTAAACGCCATCGAGCGTAATTCTAAACAATTGCACCATTTTACCAGCTTAAAGGCAAACAAATATAAATGATAAAACATTTTTGAAAAAGCGATTTTGGACAAAAGAATCAGGAAACATCATCAAAAAGAGAAAAACTCAGGTTGTCACGCGAGAGAGAGAGAAGCATGCTGCTTCCAACCAATCAGATTCGAGAACGCCTCAGACCGTARCKGTTGTAGTGAACTGCTGCATGTTCACCCACCACAGATTTGCTGACTTTTTTTTTTATTATTATTATTACAGTGTTATCATACTCTCTCACACACTCACCATTAAACCGTCATTTAGACCGTTTGGCACAGAGTGTGTGTGTGTGTGTGTGAGGGGGAGTTTGTGTCAGATGTCAAGCGTGATTGAGATATAGCCTGTGAAAGCATTGAGTCATGTTTCTAGCTGACGTGTTCCCCGTGGAAAAAAAGTCACTGTTACCCGCAAACAGAAAAGCACGCGACGTGCCAGCGAGCAGATCCAACCCTTGCAGAGCACACGCTTTTCCTCCTCATGCTTGTTTCTCGGGGTCACGGGAGAGTGTGAGCTTCTTTCACACACACACACAAACACACACACGAGCCTCGTGACAGTTTCTCAGGAAGTGTGATTAGGGTTAAAAAAAAAAGTAACAAGATACTAGTTATTATTTATGCATTATGAAACAAAGGTGTGAAGGTCAGGTGTTAGAGGAGGACGTTCAGTGTCGTCATGCTCTGATCAGGTGGCGTTAATGCAGCATCGTCATGCTCTGATCAGGTGGCGTTAATGCGGCATCGTCATGCTCTGATCAGGTGGCGTTGAAACGTGCAGAGTTGTTTTATTGCACATTTTAACGTCAAAGCAATTTGATACCAACATTACAGAATGACACGTCACACTTTATATCACTTTAGCRCTCCGGCTTGATGTGTCGTACCACTACAAAACATGCTCCTGTCTCCGGAGACTCCTTCCATACACATGACATAAACATCTCCTTACTTTACAGTTACCATGGAAACGATAACGCGTCCGATCGAGCACTCTAACACAAACCCGTGCTGCTTTTATCCACCTCCATCTAATGACCAAACCGAATTTTAACAGCATGGATGTCTTCATTGTTGTGCATTGTAAATGAGGGTGTGCAAAAGTTTGTGCACCCAATTGTTTTTGGCTGCTTCAAGGAGGTTCTAACGCTTTTTTCCCCACCATGTTTGTTTCCCCGCCAGTACCCGTTCCTTCCCGGACTCGTCCTGGCTTTGACCTGGAGTCTGCTGGTGTGTGTGAGCCGCGTCTACATGGGAATGCACTCCATCCTGGTAAGCCTGGGAAACTTATTGACACACAGCCACATGAAGTCTTCAGTATAAACAAACAGTATAAACAGTATAAATAAACAGTATAAACAAACATCAGTATAAAATTTAACGTTTTTCAATAGTTTCATTTTAAAATCAGCGGCATCATTTAACAGATTTAAACTGTATACATTTTTTATTATTGCATAAAGACAATATAATTTTATAATGTTAGTCATTGACAGTTAACAGTTTTTTTTTTTACTTTAATCCTTCCTTAATTTAATTTAATTTAATTTGTAGTATTCCGACACATGGCAACCCATTTACATAATTAAAGTAATATCTATAATATGAATATTTATTTATTTAATTGGTTTGGTTTTCTTTCTAATTCTTTTTTAATTTGATAATTTTTCATCCTTCTTTCATTTTAATTTGTATTATTCTTGGACATGGCAACCCATTTATATAACACCAGGGATATCTATCAAATCAGTTTTTATTTATTTGTTTGTTTTTATCATTTATTTGTTTGTTTGTTTTATTCATGTGTTTTTAGAATTGGTATGCTTTTTTAAATTTAACTTGTAGTATTCCCACACATGGCAACCTGTTTAAGTAATACAAGGGATATGTATAAAAACTTTTGCTCGTTTTTATGTTTTAATTTTTTAGTTGGTATATTTTGTACCTCTTTTATTTAATTACACATGGTAATTTAATTTACACAAAGCAAGGAAAATAAGCTGCCTGGTAAAAAAAAAATAATAAAAAAGTCGTTTCTCACGCTAAGATTTCATTCAGTCACACGTACCCTTACCTGGTGTCCAGTATGTGTGTGGAAATGATTATCCCTGAGTTCTGGAATACGACCGTTTCATCAGGGAAGAAGAAACCCTCCATATTTGTCATGTGCTGGTGATTCAGTACATTCATGTGTCAGCTGACTTCCATTTTATTGCCACATAACGTTGCTGGGTTTTTTGTCCCTGCAACGTCACCAAGCGTTTGCATGATCTCCATTCATGATTGATTTTTATTTATTTTAATTATGATCACATTTCTGGCAGCTCGGTGGTGTAGTGGTTAGCACTGTCGCCTTGGTTCTCCAGGGTCCGGGTTCGTCTCCCAGCCAGGTTCGATTCCCGTCTCTGTGTGCATGGAGTTTGTATGTTCTCCCCGTGCTTGGTGGGTTTCCTCCGGGTACTCCGGTTTCCTCCCACAGTCCAAAGACATGTAGGTTAGGTTAATTGGCGTTCTCAAAATTGACCATAATGTGTGAATGAATGTGTGTGTGAGTGTGTGTATGTGTGTGTGCCCTGTGATGGATTGGCACTGTCCTTCTCGGGTTTAATAACGTGCTGGCGGGGTCTTAACACAGTCTCAGTCATTTGAATCACATCTCCTTAGTTGTTATCTTTGCTTGAAACCAGACTATACTTTTACTTTTTTTGGGGGGGGAGGGGGGCAGGCAGTGTATAAAATTTGTTTTATTTACTTGTGTGTTTATCGTTTATCAGCATGAAAGACTTCTGACTTTTCTTCGATTATCTTCTGCACGTGGAAATGTTGAAGCGGTTAATCAGTATTATTATATCGTACATCTACAACTTTTGACCTGCTGAACTCAAAAGTTTTTTTTTTTTACCCCCAACATCGCTGATGTATGTGATACTAAAACCTGAACAAAATAATTCAATCGGCACACTTGAGTGTGAAAAGTTAGTCCTCTCAAAGGAACTCCTTATCATTATATCGATAAGTAAATAAATAGCCGTATAATCACCTGGTTTATGAGTCGTAACATTACGGCGATCTGTGTACTTTGTGCTCCGGTTAATTTTATCGAAAATGTGTTTACTCTTTGTTTTCCTTGTAATCACATAATAAAAAGAATGATTGACTCACATGTCATGTCGAACGTCAATTATTCACCACGGGACAATCTGACCTGAGAAACCACAAGCAGCTTCGGGTCAACTTTCATGACTCAAAGGTACCTGATACTCAGGGTACTCACTGAACACGTGTGCACGCACACACACACACACACACACACACACACACACACAAACATACAAACACACACGCTTCTTCAGGATACATGAAGAACACCGTGTCAAGATTTAAGCGAATTCTCTTTGAATTCTATTTATTTATTTGTTTCTAATCAGTTTCTGTTCAAACATTACAAATTCTGGTTTCTCCAAATCAATCGTATTTACTTTCCCCTAATCTTAAACTTCTATGGACTAAAGTTCAGGTCGCATGTGAAATTGAGAGCAAAGGTGACCTTTAAATCAGTCGGGTACAATCAGCTCCGGCGCCCGAGTATCGTCACGCCTTTAAAGGTCAAAGCCATAAATATCTGCTATAATCATCATATAATCCGCTTTAAATTTCAGCCTCAGCATTTAAGCTGCTGCGACTGGACCAGATTGTCTCTATACTGTATAATAGTACACTATAAATCCAGAAGTTTGTGCACCCCTGGCCATTACTCCCACACGTCCCTGTTGAACAGTCATGACAGATTTGATTTCGGATTTCGGATTTCGGTTCAGAGTGTTAGTGAGCCGACGCCTGGAGTGATGTCTCACGGGACATTCGAGTTGTTTAACACACCCTGTCTCGCTTTGTGCATGCAGGAACAGAGGAAGTCTGTACAATCGTGCGCTTCCTGCATTGTTCGTTTGATGGTCACGGACGCACAGACCTTTAGCCTTATAGTCTGTTATCTTTGTCACTGATAGTTACATTTTTGTCTCTCCAGGACGTGATCGTCGGATTCCTGTTCAGCCTGCTCATCCTGGCCGTCTTCGGTCCCGTCCTGGAAGCCATCGACGCATTCACCCTGTCCTCCAGATACGCCCCCGTCCTCGTCGTGTCTCTGCACGCCGTCTTAGGGCTTTTCTCCTTCACCCTGGACACRTGGAGCACGTCCCGAGGCGACACCGCTCAAATCCTGGGCACGGGCGCCGGCATCGCCGTGTCGTCCCACCTCAACCACCAGCTGGGCCTGATCATCGATCCTCCCGCCGCCATGCTGCCCATGCAGCCTCCGCCGCTCAGCCTGGGCCTCCTCGGCTGGAGCGCGCTCCGTTTCGTCCTGGGCGTGGTGATGCTGATCGTCACGAGGGCGGTGATGAAGGCCCTCACGATCCCGCTGGTGTGCCGCGCCGCCGGGATCCCGAGCCACGACGTCCGGAAAGCCAGGCAGCACATGCAGGTCGAGCTTCCGTACCGGTACATCGTCTACTGGACCGTCGGCTTCAGCGCTTTCTTCCTCGTACCTTTCGTTTTCAGCTGCATCGGCTTGTCCTGATCAGATCGAAGGCACGGGGTTTAAACAGGCGGAGCCGGAGGTGTAGCGCATCCGAGACCAAAAAA
>QMIH01001111.1:60595-84059 GCA_003987875.1 Clarias batrachus | reverse complement strand
TATATAAAGCAAAATAAAAATCTAACGAATTGATTTGAAAAAGAAAAGAGATTACCATTAAACCTCCACATCCACAGCTACTTCATTTATTTTTCTAGAAGCAGGTCATATGTTCAGGGTTTATACATCGATGTAGATTCAGTTTCTGATCCACATGGCGAATCGGCACATATTATTATTATTATTATTATTATTTTATTATTTTTTGGGTTTTTTTTTTAACCGAACCCTGTGAATGCACGTTCCCAGACTTTTCAGTACATCAGCAGCACCTTTTTTTYTTCAACTAAATAAGATTCCATTATGTTTTTTTGTTTTGTTTTGTTTGGTTTGGTTTGTTTGCTTGTTTTTTGACTATAATATTTCTAACCACTGACTGAACCCTGAACTGAGCAGATCTGATCAGAGAAGACAAAACTGGGGAGACTTGAGATGTCGCATCTAGAAGGAAGTGGACACTCGGAGGTCGTGCTGCTCAGAGCTGCAGTTTAGGACTTTAGTGATTAAACCACTTCCTGATTAATAGCAATAATTCAGGGTTGATTTGTGCACACAGTTTTAGCATTCCCTTTGCTTATTAATATGAATTTTATGGAAAAAAAAATAATTATCAAAACTGAAACAAACTCATTGGGAGAAAGCAATCATGTTTTTTTTGTTTGTTTTGTTTGTTTTTTGTTTTTTGTTTCTTTCTCCTGTTATTAGTTTTACTTCCTGCTTTCGACTTCCTCCTGAAAGCCTCCAGACGGGTTTCCCTCCCGTCGCCACGTGCTTGATTTGTTAACCGTCCTCACACGCACCACGACAGAATCTTCCCCGAGATCTACAAACCTGTTGTCCGGATTTAAAGCACACGTCGTGTTTGTTTACGTAGCTCAGGTCAGGAGGGCGTCCTCTCGCACCTCGAACCTGCACATTTGCTGTCGCATTTAGACAATCAGCTCTAACCTGTGCTCGCTTTCTGATAGCCAGCCTTTCTCCTGTTCCTTTTTTTTTCCTTTTTTTTTTTTATGATACGAGATACTAGATGTAAAAAAAAAAAATCTGCGTCTACTGTGTAAGTCTGCTGTTTCAGACCTTTGTGTTTGTGGTACTATTTTAAAAAGAAATGCACTGTGCTCCTGTGTCCGCGTGCACTACGTCATCGTCAGGCTCGTTTTGGTTTATCTCTTTGTGTGTTGTGTGTGTTTGTGTGTGTGTGTGTGTGTGTGTGTGAGAGAGACACGTACCTAGCGTACCATCGTCACTTGAGGGCGTGGCCTGTTCGGCTACTTAGTTTTTCCAATTTTTATGTAGGATTTAGTGACGTAGTGGAGTTTTGGCACCAAACTGCGATTTACCCTAACCGCGAGGTCGCTTTATGATTTTAATGATTCTTTTATGATTTTAAAATAAGTTTGAATCCTAGCACCGTCAAGGCGCCGCCGTGATTCGAGCTCAGACGTAAGTCGCTTTGGATAAAATGTAAAGAGCGCGCCGTGGGAGTGATCCGACGAGTCGGCTAAATTGGGTGACATTCCATCGTCCCTAATTTGCATACATCCAAAAATGCTTGCTTGTCTCCGGCGTGTGTGAATGTGACCGCAGGCTGTGTTTCAGACTGTTTGCTTAGCTGGTAGTGTTATGTACGAACAACAACTCGTCCTCAGTGAACAAGGATGAAGCTTTTAGTTTACGAGTTTAGGCTCGGCACGTTGTTAGAGACRTAATCAGAATACCCAACAAAACACCTGGACGCCCCGAACCAATTCATTATTTTTTTAAATCAGGTTTAAGTGAGAATGAAAAATAAAAAATACTCACAAAACTTCCCTCTTTTTGGGCCCTCAAATGCGTTTTCACATTAGGGCCATGTTTATAAAAATGTTTTTGAGAACACTCGACTGTCTGGTTTATTTTGCTCAGTGTGAACACAATCGACCGTCGGGAGATACGATGACGTGAGAAGTTCGGCACGTAACTTCAGCACGGCCTGTTCTTCAGATTATTTTGAAACTTTTGAGGTGCGATAATCACAAGCTCACTAGACCTAGATGTGTTTTTCTTTTTAATATGAAAGCGATGATGAAATAAAAACAGCAGAATAGACATATCTCTAAAACTGGTGTTTGCCTCACGGCCTGTGAATTTATGTTTGCGTAGATGAAGGGAGGTTTAAATCCTGATACAAGTGTGTATGCAGTGCGGGTAGTGCGGATAGTGCTCTCCTTCCCACGTGTGTGTGTGTTGTGTGTGTGTTTGTTTGTGGAGCTCCATTGTGATGCAGTTGGGAGTAAAAATGCTTCAGGTGTCTGATCTGCCTTTAACTTTTCCCAGTTGGAAGCCGGCGCGTGATGAGAGGTGCTCGGATGACAATTTGACCAATAGGGAGATGAGCGATGCAAAAAGCTGGGATTTAAACCGGATCATTCTTGATTCCCCTGTGCCTTTACTGTACAGTGACCTTTCTAAAATTTCATTTGACTCCACGACGAGAACCTGCACATCCCACGGCAGCAATAATGATCCACTTCCTGTCTTAAGTCATGAGCTGGAAACGTTCAGGGCTTTAGCGGACAGTATATTCGACTATGCATGTTGATAAAACAAAACAAATATACGACAAAAATAGTGCACTATAAGTACGACTGGGAGAATTTATCCTTTTTCCTTTTCCATGTAGCACATATCTACTGTAACAGCGGATCCTGGGCGGATGTACAGAGAGATCCATGTTGAAGTGACTGAATCAAAGAACCTGTGTATGTGTGCGTGTTTGTTTTTGTGTGTGTGTAGAGCTACAATTTACTCTTGTCATTTGTGACATCATAGCTGAAAAAGTGTCCTAATTTCACTTGCTGATAAGAAGAAGAGCTTCCATATAGTGCGCCCCCTAGTGCACAGTATCCGGATTGTAACTAACACGCTAATCGTAACACAGTGTTAAGCTAGGCCTGAATGTTATAACGCTTTTTTTCTGTTTAACTGCTTTTGTTTTGACTAGATCAGAATGTTTGCATAGTTTTTCCGACTGAAAGCAACAAGCTGCCCTTTGTCATTTGTTTTTACTGTGTGCTGTAATTATAGAATATAATATTTTATATTGTGTAATAAAATTAACTACACTTGTTAAAGCGACATTTGCGATATTTATTCACAGAAAGCACCGAAAGCAGGGAAGTTTGACTGAATGAATAAATGAATGAATGAAGATGACAAAGACGATGAAGCCATGATGGAGAAATAATGGATGTTTTAATGATTTTTATGAAAAGAACAAATGTRGGGGAAAATGACACTGTAATAATATAAAATGTTTATTTCACTGTTTTATTCACTCCTCAAGACCACTGACGCATCATGGCATAGTCGGCATGAAAAAAAGATTTCGTACAGTTTATTTTATAAATATTATCCACTGCACTGACACATTGGAAACACATTGGATTTGTAAATGTAAAAGATTTTCCCTGTAAATCGCACGTTCATAACCAATAAAATCTCATTTTCTTTGTGACCAGTAACGATAAAAATTGTTTCAGTTGCGTATCTCAGTTCTTTTCTGTGGCATCACACTGACATTTTAAACTTTTCCTGACTGTGTCGTAGGAGCGAATTATTTGCAAAAAGGGTTACAATTTGGTATTTAATTGGGATTTTTATAAAATTGTGATATTTACGTTGTCACAATACGAATCGAATCGGCACCTGGGTATCATGATCGTACTATATCGCGTGATCCCTGGTGATTCCCGACCTTAATGACCAGCGTTTATGACATATCACATGTTCATTCATGTCCTTAATTAGGAGGTATTTGCAAAGGAATTCCCCTTTTTGTATTCATGTATATATATATTTATATATATATATATTGGATTTAATTCTGATGAAAGATGTTTTATAACTGCTTGGTATTTTCCTGATTAAACAAATACGCAGAACAGCGAACTTGTGTAAAAGTTTTTATCTGCACAGTGAAATAAACATTTGAATTCCAACATTGTCTATTTCACTAGTGTATTTTTTTTCTTAAACAAGTTTCGTATATTTAATTACCTTATTATTTACCTAATCTACCGAAACATATAAATATAACTTTTGCAAGCTCTGGCGATCAGCATTGTGATATCTATTATTCTTTTTAAATCTGTATGTACATTTAGTGTCTCAGGGAAAGAAAGAAGAGCCACGATGCAGGACTCTACAGAAGACAGTGTGAGCGGAGAGGCTTCCTGTCTAACAGTGATGACTTGTGTGTTCTTTATATTTTCTTAAAAGTATTATTTCATGGAGTACTTATTTATTTTCTCCATTAGAGAAGTTTTAGATAAGCTAGATTTAAAGCTCTCTGGTGTTACTCATGGTGATGGATAGATTTTCAAGTGACTTGTGATGAAATTCCTGGTGAATGAAGGCGTAAAACAGTCAATTAACATTTGCAGAAGACTTTAAGCACAGCAGGGTGATGAGTCTCTTAGCGGCAGTAAAATATCTAAACGGTGTGAACGATTTAAAGAAGACCACACATCCATGAATGACGATCCCGGCCGAGGTGACTCGGTCGCTCCTGCGAACATCCTGCATGTGGAACTCCTGAATACCCTCGAAAATCGATGGATAACTGGCCACCAACTTGCAATGAAGAAGAGACGCATCTGTCTGTGGGAACTACAAGCAATCATTCACCAACACCACTAGCATGTTACTGGGAGTTATTACACCATCCCCTGTACAGTCYTGACCTCACTACAAGCCATTTCTACATGGTTGGGCCATTAAAGGAGTTCCTGGGAGGCCAGCGTCCTACACGTGATTCRGACAGGCACTAGTGAATGCTGGGATAAGTGCATTAGTGTGGAGAAATAGAGAAATAAAAAGAGTGTTTACTCTCAGAACTGTTCTGTCGTTCCGCACAACCAAAAGTCCCGCTTTGACTTGAACATCCGCCAGACAATGACATCAGCGCCACCCAGTGGTGAGTAAATTACAGCACAGCACGTTTTGAAAATTTTTGCTGGCTTTTATATATATATATATAATTTTACTGAAGAAAGTTTTTTTTTTGTAAGTATATTTTTAAAGCCTGACGTTCGTGTAAACGTTATGTTATTTGTTTAAATGTAATGAGGAAAACATGTTTGATAGGTTTTTACACCTGGCTTCTAAACGATTTAGCTTAATTTTATTGTTGTGTTAGCTCAACACACACACACACACACAACGCTTCACTTGTTACACACTTTGCTACGTGAAACAGCAGCTAGCGCCCTCTGACAGGAAACTGTTAGCATGTTGTTGCTATGGTTACAACCGTCTCGCGCTTCCTTCACCATTTTAGCTCTTTACAAGACAAKTATTAAATACCTTCATTCATTTGGCTAATGTAAAAAAACAACAACAACAACAAAGCTAGTCTTTATTTCACATTTAGTGATTTCATGTTTTATTCTCTCCTTTTCTTTTTGATACTTGAAATACAAAAATGATAAAACTACCAGGGTTCATCCTGACACACACAAAAACTGAGAGATTCATCTGCAAAATGGCCTCCTTGGGGTATTAATCATCGTCTTGCGGTGTGTGTGTGTGTGTGTGTGTGTGTGTGGTGCCAGAAAGAGGTCAGGGTGTGTGGTTGCTACCCCTAGGATAGTCTCAGCACCCGAGAAACCTGTCTCTAGTGATTTCTTTATAACTAGTGTGTTATAAGTGTGTGTTGTTGGCGGGTGCAGAGTTTGTAGTAACAGATAAAAAGATAAAGCTAAAAATAATCTTCTGATCTTTAATGTAATCAGTGATATTATTATTATTATTATTATTATTTGAGGTTGAAGTCCACGTTCATGTCTGTGTGTCTCTCTGTACAGCAGAACTCTTTGTCTCACTTATTAATAGACAGAAAYCACATTCTGTAAGGTCGACTATCTGACGCCTTGTTTACACTAAGTTGTACTTCTTTGGTGCTCAGACAAACACACTCCCTGTTCGGTAATCGGAGAGAGAATCACAGATGAGAAATGGAAAAAGTCAATCAGATAAAGATGAAGTTTTGTCTTAAAACCACTCCAGCGTGTTAAAATTCACTTCTACCACTTCAGCGCTGTTATTTCAGCCAAAGTGAAAATATGAACTAATCCCAGTCAAAATATTCACTTTATCTTTTCTCATTAATATCTATTGGTGCAGGTGTTTGTTTACATTGGGACAGTAGCACATTAGTAGATTATTTTAAAGTAGATTATTAAATCCCACACATAACTGTTCATCACATCACTTTTACTCAACATTGTGATTTCACTGATGGTGCAGATTAAACTTCAGGCAGAGATCTAAGGACTGCAGAAGGTCCATAAAATTCTGTTCAGCCAGTTGACTTAAGACACCCACAGTTTGAAGCATGCACAGAACATTTTTTTTTTTGTAACAATATCATTATAGACTGAGTGGGTCATTCAACAAATCATGATCGACCCTGATCGACAATCACTTAAATATTTGGTGAAGTTGCATCTGCTATGTTTAATAATGTAATTTAATAGTGAGACATCAGGACAAAGGCTTCAGTTTGCTAGAAAGCATGAAGATTGGAGTTTGGAACCACTGAAAAAAGTTCATGTGACCTGACGAGTCCAGATTGGGCCTATTCCAGAGTGATGGGCGTGTCAGGGTAAGAGGGGAAGCGCATGAAGCGATGCACCCATCATGCATAGTGTCCACTGTACAAGCCTCTGGAGATGAGGTTATRATCTGCTATGATCTTCAGGTCTAGACTCAGCAACGCTATGTGGCAGTAAAATGAAGTCAGCTGACCACCTGAATGTACTGAATGACCAGGTTATCACATGTATGGAGTTTTTCTTCTTCCCAGATGTGCCATATTCCAGGACTCAGAGTGTGAGAGAGTGCTTCTGGGAGCGTGAGGAATCATTTCCACACATGAACTGGACACTACTGAACGTCTTTGTGATGTGCTGGGGAAGATGTAAATCATCCCTTGAACTAGGTGTATCCTCAATTACTTTATCCTGAGTAACTTTTTCAAATATACTAAATTTGACTGTAATGCGACTAATGAGCTCCTGGAGCAATTTGCATTGCAATTTTGCATTCTCCTTCAGGTGGCTATCGATATAAACTCGCATATTTTTGACAAAAAGTGCATTTAAGCTTAATGCTTTCCATGACTCTTTGAATGAGCAATCTCGCCTGTTGTGTGTAATTTTTATTTTGTACAATGATTACAAAGTAGAGCTCACACATTGTTTTTTTTGCTGTTATTTTTTTAGCAAATCATAAATGAATTGTGGTAAAAAATAATTAGCTGTGCACTGTGTTCCAGCTTCCCAGCAGCTGCGGTAATAAAAACTGACATTGGTTAAATAAATCGATATTATACCCCACAAGGGCCAATGTGTCTGGAAAGTTTAATGCAAAGGCCAATGTTTTGCATTGTAATTTTCTCAGGGGTGCTTGCTTTGCCTGGGAAAAAGAATGTGCGTTAAGGTGTAATCCTTTGCTAAACGTTTTGATTGACAAATGTGGATTCAAAATGCAGGCACAAAATGTGTCTGAGGTAAATGCTTGTTGATTTACATCAGTTTAAATTCGATTTTAGGTGCATTGACAGGACAATAGACTTGGTGYCTGAGCAGTTTACATTTGATCGTTATTATAGTTACCCAGTGAAAAAAGTAAATGCACCAACCAAAAAAAACATGAYGTGAACCGCTAACCTTAACATTTATATCAATAAATATTGAGGATGTTGTYGTGAATTAACACTGTTAAATATATATTTTCATTCCGGTTCATGCTAGAGCGGCACTGAGGCCCCTCCAAGGTCCAGGCATTAAAAACCCACCTCAGGTCTGCGTGTATGAAGTTTTCATGTTCTCCCCGTGCTTGGTGGGTTTTCTCTGGGTAACTGGGTTTCCTTGCACAGTTTAATGACGTGCAGAGCCGATTAACCCGGATACAAATTTGTGCTTTGTGTGCACTGTGATGGATTGGCACCCTGTCCATGGTGTACTGTACCCCGCCTTGTGATCTAAGTCTACTGGGATCGGCTCCAGGCCCCCCGTGACTCTGTACCCAATGTAAGTGGTATAGAATATAATCTTTTCAGTAACACCTGAAAGCAGGTGAGAAATGCTTGTTAAGTCTAGTCCCTGCATTTTTTTTTAATTGCAGGGGAAAATACACTTTTTCAAAGGGGCGTTCATTTACAGTTACTGAAACAGAAAAAGAATCAATCAGCCAGAATGCAGGGACTGAGTTGGGTGACTTTTGTCAAAATATTTAGCTTTGCATGTAGAATAAAGTGATAAAGTGGTCTCACTTTAAACACTGGAATAAGAATGATGTAGACATTATACACACTAACTACTGTGTCCTTGATTCATTTTTACTTTTCCATTATGCAAGCCATCACGCAGAACTTCCCCAAAAACATTTACGCCGTATATTAAAAAAGTTTTATCATGTTGACTTTGCCTCTACAGTGTGTCCTGCTTTCCTGAAAATTCAAATTCCGTGGCTTTAATTTCGATTCTAGAAACTATTAGACCTTAATGTATTAAAGTCCCTGTGGATTTGATTATATCACACAATGTGGTGTCCAGTTAATGTGTGGATATGATTCTCCGTGCCCCCAGAACCACTCTTTCACACTCTGAGTCCTGGAATATTGTGTCAGGGGAGAAGAAAAACTCCATACATGTGATAACCTGGTCATTCAGAACATTCAGCTCGTCAGCTGACTTCATTTTATTGCCACATAAAGGCTTGGTGCATCATTCAAACATTGAATACAGTGTTTAACAGTGAAAATAATTCCACRCACACACACACACACACACACACACACACACATACACACCGTTTGATTTGCATGAACATAAGAAAAGCACTGCGTTATACACATGCACTCACATAACCAAAGCATATAAAGACTCTTTCACGACACACTCGCTGCGTAACATGCATTCTGTGTCAGGCTCTTCCTCAGTTTGAACTGGCCAATGGTAAAGACATTTGGAGTCTTTCTTTGACTGCTTGGCTGGTTTTACATCAAACAACCATGAACATATTCAAAATAGGGTAGCACTCTCTTCCAAGAAATGTCCTGTAACTTCTGAACCATACACACAAGAAACACATTTTTTGGCTCGTTTTACTCCAAAAGATCTCGGCTTTTGAACAGATATTAATTGACAGATTTACTATTTAAACACTGTATTAAACAAAAACATGATTCTCTCAGTTCTCCTTAAAGGAACATTACCTTTGTGTTCCTGAGCTTATTATTTGCTGATATAGAATACATGCGGTTCTACCATAGTGCAGACTTTGGTACAATAGTACATGTACTATAGTTTGGTACACTGTATCCCAAGTCTCCTGGGAAAGGCTCCAGGCCCCTGTGACCCTGTACAGGATAGGCACTAAGGATGAATGAATGAACTTTGGTACGCACTTCACTACAGTATTATGGTACATACCAAAGTACTACCACGGTAACAGCTGAAGTGCCATAGTACCTACTCTGGTACTCTATAAAGTCCTGCCATGGTAATGGGACATTATGGTATGTAGTACAGTTTAACCTATAGAGTACTTTTCTTATTTTAACCAACTTTTCATTAGGAGTTGATTTTGGGACAGATTCCCAGACTTCATAAGTCATTTCTTTCACACTAAAGAGAATCTGTCCCTCATTATTCCACTCATTTGCACCCAGTTCACAGGTGTTGTATTATTTGCTTACTCTCCATGACAAACTCAAACTTTGCGACCTTCCTCGGACAATGCGCAAATTTGCATCAGTTTTGTTCTTTACAAAGGTCTAAAACTGACAGAGATCACATTTCTGCGGCTTAAAGAAATCCCAGMCGGCTTGTAGCATATCAGGGGAAAAAGTAACTTTTTTTAAGCTAGCTATATATACATTGCATAACAGATTCACACACTATGAGCGATTTGACGACACCAATTAGCCTAATCTGCATGTCTTTGGATTGTGGGAGGAAACTGAAGTATGAGAATGAAGCATGTGTGGCAGGAATCGAACCATCGAGCCCACAGGTACAAGGTCAAAGCACTAACCACGACACCACCGCGATGCCTGATGACCAGATGTGTTGCTGAATTAACTTTAGTCTTCTTACATACTCATGGCATTGAGCTTTACGTCACCCTACAGTGTGTCCTGCTTTTCGGAACTGGACAAAGCCCCGCCTTTATTTGCGTTCTCTAAATGTGCTTGTTTGTTTGCATCCAAAGACACTTTCAAGGTAACGTTCGAGAGGAAGAAAGTCAGAAATGAACCCCGCTGCGTTTTTCCAGCTGGTTCTCTCAGGTAAGAAGTGTTGAATGTATTTGAGTGTGGGAGTGAACATAATCAGGTTTTTAGGCAACTTCAAAATAAATACCATAGTATAAAATAAATGACATTATTGAAAATATTTWAAAATATTTTTCTAATRTTTATCTTTCTCATTAATTTACTTTTCTACTTCTTCCAGGCGCCTTCAGCGCCRTTGCTCTTGTGCCATGGCAGTACTTCTACGTGAATCAGGGCATGACCTGGTACAACGCTCAGAACTACTGCCGAACAAATTACATCGATCTGGTGACTGTRCGCAGCACGCAGGAGGCAAACAACATGCTCACAGTCGCTTCAGCTGCAGCTCCCGGGTACTCCGGGTCTGTGTGGCTTGGGCTCCACAGGACCTGGTCCTGGCTTACAGGAGAACCTTACCAGCTTCCCTGGATGACCAGTCAGCCAAACGAGGGGGACGATGGAGCAGCATGTGGAGTGTTGCAAGGATCAGGAATTGGAGATTGGTTCTGTTCGACTTCTCACTACTTTTTCTGCTATGATGGTAAAAATGTTTTTAAACTAGCTTGAGATTAAATTAAAATGTTTTTCATTTCTTTAATGTAATGTAGTGTAGCGATGTGTATTTTCTTGAGCATATATTATTATGATAAACAAGTGTTGTCAATGTAAGCAGTAGTTGGGTTAAGCAGAGCTGCCAACTGTAGTGTTAGACAGCTGTCCAACACTAGCCATACGCCTTACACTGTACCGCTCAGGTTCTCTATATTTTAGCAAACGACAGATGCCTGTATTTATTCCATTTGGAACATCTGAMATTGGAAATATTCACCCAGACAAAAAAATAAACAGRGCCTACATTATAGTGTCTAACTTGGCACATACATCTGAGTCCTGTRCATTGCGATCTCATTGAGAATTGCTCCTTTTTTATCTATATCTCTCATATTTTATTCCAGAATTACAAGTGAGCTCCTGTATCACTGGGCCACAGGGTAGTCAGTCCCAACTTTTCCTGAGGACACTAAAATTATTTACATACAGGACAGAGAGAATGAATTTGAGTTTAATCAGAAATAAACAGATGAAAAAAACTCATATACACACATTTAACAGTGCAGTCAAAAATAACAATAAAAACTACCGACAAAGAAGAAAAGTAAAAAGCAAAGGTAATAATAATAATAATAATAATAATAATAATAATAAAAGGAGAAATTAGTCAAAGACGAATCATTTTTKATCTAAAAATAGGGCACATGTGCGTGATTCTCTACTAATCATTTTTATTACCCTTCGGGTGTTCGTATGAATTTAAAACGTGCTACATAATTAATGCAAATATTTGGATGTCACRGTGAATAATCACATGTATTTCCTTCTTTGCATAATACTATCTCACAGCCCTCACGCACTCATTAATGCTTCTGTTCCAATTATAATCCCGACTTTTGCGTGTGATTCCTGCCTCACGGAGGCTGTAAATGTGTGTTAATGTCAATGTCAGTCTGCACGGACATTCTTTYTCTTCACTTGGCTTGTTGCAGTGCACAGTGCTACATATGTGAAGGGACAATGTAAAGGTTTTACTTCGAAATGAAAGCCGCTTATCACTGACTCGTCAGAACGAGGCCGGAGCTCAGKGATTTCGTTCGCCTCTTCCATGGACATGTTGAATATGAAAGCGTGTGGAATTGGAAKTGTGGCATGAGAGCGTGTTTGTCTCACGCTCAATGCTTTATTCATTGAGTTCATTTAGTTCATTAGTCTCTGCTTTTATAGCTACGGTAGGTTATAGCTTCATAGCTAAGGTTATAGCTAATAAGCTAAGAAGTGATTCGACTGATTTCATTTGGAGATATAAATACATATTCCATGAGGAATGATTTCATGGTTGTATATTATGTCTGTGCTTCATTTTGTCTAGTAATAAAATAATAATCCTTTTCATTCAGAATCCAAAAATCCATGTCCATAACTGTTATCCCAAACCCAACTACTAAGCCAAAAACAAAAAAAAAAAACTTGAGCGCCCTCTGGTGGAGAAAAGCAGCACAGCTCACCCATGCTCTGATTCATAATTGACAAAGTTTTGACTTTTACCATTTATCTGGGTGTGTAAAACAAGTATATATTATTAAACTCGTGAATAGGACCTTAAGACATAAAGAATATAGACAGAGGCTGAGGTGGATTCTGTTCCGAAATATGTTGCCATGCTGAGAACTTCCCTATGGTGCAAATGGAAGTTGGAAAAAGTTTACACTTGATAAATGATATTCACTCTTGTTCTCCCTGTTGCAAAGAGATTATGGGTTTAATTTATGACGATGCTGCTGGGAGCTAAGGGAGCAAAAATTTCCTGTGGGAAGGAGGGATGGCTTTACAGTCCTCACCGAAAGTTTAGCCAATCAGAGGAATTTATGGGTTCATGTCTGCAAAAGAGTAGCAGTTTTTCTCTATGTTTGATACACTACAATTTGAAAGGATTTGTGAGGGTGGAACTGAGGGAGAWTCAACATCAGCCTGGCACTATACACACACGATGTAGCCAAAAGTCTTCACTCGCCTGCCTTCGCATGCATATGAACTTGAGTAACATATAATTCTTACTCCATCAGGTTTCATCTGATGTTGGCTCCGCCCCCTTTGCAGCTATAACAGCTTCACCTCCTCCGTGAAGGCTTTCCACAAGGTTTAGGAGTGTGTTTATGGGAATTTTTAACCGTTCTTCCAGGAGCGCATTTGTGAGGTCAAACACTGATGTTGGACGAGAAGGTCTGACTCACAGTCTCAGAATTGGGATCAGGACTCCAGGACAGTCAAGTTCTTCATCCCTTTCTTTATGGGCCCTGCTTTGTGCACTGGTGTGCAGTCACATTGGAACAGGAAGGGGCCGTCCACAAAGTTGGGAGCATGAAATTGTCCAAGTAATGCTGAAGCATTAAGAGTTCCTTTCATTGGAAGTAAGGGGCCGAGCCCAACTCTTAAGGAACAAACCCACACCGGGATAAGTGACTTTGGTGTTGAAGAATTTGCCTTTTTGTTCTTGAAAAGTTAATTTTTTCCCCTAATTTATTTTAAAACCTGAAACTCTCACATATTCTAGATTCATTACATGTAAAGTGAATCATTTGAGTCTTTTTGTGTGTCTTTAATTTTTATTATGCTTACAGTTATTGAAAATCAAAAATCCAATATCTCATAATATTAGAATATTTCATCTCACGTTTGAGTGAATTTCTGTTCATTTACACAACCACAAACCTGGCAGTTTTGCAGAAGATGATCTTTCACTATCACTTTCATGATACTCCTCTTTTTTTATACAGTACTTTCAGTAGATTTGAGGCTCGAACAGCTTAAACGTAGCCTGCTTTAGCTTTTTTGAAGACCGTTTCAGAAATTCAAGCCCAGGATTGCCATGATGTTGATGTCTTGACTCTTTTTACTGTATTTAATATTGATAAATATACCCTTTATCCTATTGTGCTTCAGTTTAGAAAGGTTAGGTCACTGATGTTATAGCAGCTTCTTTGTCTCTAATACAATAATTCAGCTCGTCACTGACACTCTACATGTTTCATTCTATTCTCCAACAGACTCCCCAACTGCAACCAGCAATTTTGTCCTGGTCTCAATTGCTCTTAACTGGGTAGACGCTGAGGCTTATTGCAGAAAGCACTACACACAAATCGCCGTCGCCAGAAGCATCCAACAAGAGCAACAGCTTATGTCTATGGTATCTGGTGATGCGTTCGTCGGCCTCATCTCGGCGATATGGTCCGATAACAACTTCTTTTCATTCCGTTACTGGACTACAACATCATACCATGAGACAAAAGTTGTTAATAACTGCGTTGCCATGGTGATTTCTGCTTCTGGTCAATGGAACGATATTTCTTGTACAGTCCTAAATCCGTTCATTTGCTACGGAGGTGGGTATTGAATTCATTTGATTGTGTCTTTGGTACTGCTCCTGTTAAGTTATCTGCTTATCCTCATTCATATATCTCGACCATTCCTCTTTTAGCCGCGCCTTCACAGCCTGTCTCACGGCTATACCATGCTGTAAGACATCTAGTAAACTGGACGGACGCTCAGGTCTATTGTAGAAAACGGTTCACTGATCTGGCCACTGTGGACAGTGTGAATAATGTGTCCAGTGTGATGAGTCAGGTGGATCCTATCTACACCGGTGTATTATGGATTGGGCTCCAAAGAGCGACCAGTACACGCTGGTGCTGGTCTACGGGAGACGAGCCTCTATCCGATTACTATAACTGGGCAATAGGGATGCCGAGCGGCAGCGCACAATGCGTGTCTAACATGAACGGACTTTGGAGCAATGCTAATTGTCAGACACTACTGTACTTCGTGTGCTACAGCGGTGAGTCAACTGATGCTCATAAACCCTATTGAAAGGTTGGATAGATGTTGTTAACTCTGCTTCTGTGAACTCTGTTACAGAAGGGAAGGGTTACATCAGGATCAACATTACCAAAACATGGCAGGATGCTCAGAGTTACTGCAGAAGCACCTACACTGACCTGGCCCGCATCCGCTCTCCGTGGGAACAGAACCAGGTGAACAACGTCGTCGGTAGATGGGTTACTGTCTGGATCGGCTTGTTCCTAGACAGCTGGCAGTGGTCTGACCAGTGGAGCCGTGGTTTCAGAAACTGGTTATTAGAACCACCGAGCGTCGGAAGTGGCGACTGCGGCGGTGTGATGGCGGGAAATTCTGGACGATGGACGAATGACAGCTGTTCCGCACGGCACAATTTCGTCTGCTACGGAGGTGAGTCTCAGCAGCCAGTCAGATCAGAGCATAGCGTGAAATGAGGCACGGAGAGGTCTCTTTGTGACGTTATGTCGGCTTGCCTTTACAGACGTGGACAGGCTGTACAAAAATATGCAGATTGTGAGGGTGAGATTGTCGTCCAATGGACTGGAGAACCTGGGCGACCCGTCTGTGCAAGCTGCAATGCTGTTCAATGTACGTCACTGTCATGCAGTAATGTAATGACATTATTATTATTATTATTATTATTATTATTATTATCTATTTTCAGCATATTGTGTTAACAGGAAAAAGAAAACATTCTTTTGTTTATTCATAACTATTCATGTTAACTTTATTGGTGGTTGCAGTTAACAAACCACACAGCACTTTTGAATTCTAGATTCTGATTGGTCAGGAATTAGGGAAGCAGCTTTATAAATTCGCATGCTCTACTGGATTATAGTAACAACTTCCATATCAATACAATAATGTACTGATTGCAGTTTATTTAAGAAACAGCGTTTCATACCTGCTATTATATAAGTGACCCCCACAACTACAGTTTAATGCATTTATCATTTAGGGCCCAAGCACTATAGGGTGCGCAGGACCCTTTTTCTTTTCCTAAGGATTTTTTCCACCATTTTGGGCTTTTGGGGTCTTAACATGCTCAAAAGCTCATGGACATTGAGCGACAGGTTCTAATCTGCTGCATTAGATTTAGATCAAATTTAGATCACATCGAACTGAACAACTTTCGCACTGCATATCCTGGGCTCAACTCCACAGGAAGTCAGTTATTTTGGTTTGTTCACAAAAACGCACCCGATGGATTTTGATATACTCCTCCTAGGGAATTTATACGATCACCACTAAACCGGGCCAATGTGATCTAAAGACATGGAGGATGCAAAATTGCGGAGGGATTTTTGATATCTCAAACGGGTCAGCCCTGACGATGCCTTAAACGTACGCCGAAAAGTGATTAATAACTTTTTCTGTGACATTATATTGAGTGACATCGCGTTCAGTGACATCACATTCACTAAACTGCTTTTTTCCAGCATCTGCAGCCTATTCTACACACGTCCCCCCCCCCTCTCTCTCACACAGACACTAACCCTCACATGTCTCTCTCACACACACACACACACGCACACACTAACACACTCAAGATTATTTAGGACCCAAACTGACATCAGCTCTATATATTGTGAAGTGTGAAAGTTGTGAAAGTTGTGAGAGTTGTGCGGTGCACCCAGGCGGTGATTGCTTTTCGTAGGTCTTAACACTCTCAAATAACACACAAGTTGGGCACTGCACCCGGGTGACAATGGCGCAAGGTGCTTGGGCCCGCTCATCGTTGATTGGAACTGTATTTATTATTATTATTATTATTATTATTATTATTATTATTATTATTCATATATGGCTGATAAATAAGAGGAACTAAACAATTTGTTCCCTGTTGTTATGGCAAAAATAATCAACAATATCTCCGTTCCACGCCGTGCCCATTCACTACATTGTCACTGTAGTCACTATAGGCTTTTTGCTTCTTCCACACATAATAAATGTTAACATTACTGTAGTACAGTAATTTAACACGTGTATCAACATTTGATTACATGGTAGCTAACGAGGTAATCTTGTGATATTATACTTTAAAGAAAATTGTATATTGATGCCGTTTGGATTGGACCTGATTCTGATTCTGATTTCTATTTTATTTTTTTCACAGATTGAACAAAAACTCAGAGCCAGCGGAATGAATCAGAATTTCAACCTGAGCTGGAGAGTAAAGACTGACGGAAGTGTGTTCAAGAAAATTTACTTACCTTTGAGGCCTTTGGGGACTTTGGGGTATCTGTGAGGTTTCATTTTATATACAGTACTGTGAAAAAGTATTTTCCCCCTTCCTGATTTATTTATTCATTTTGCATATTTAACAGGCTTAAATGATTCAGATCACACAAACAAATTTTAATATTAAACAAAGACAACCTGAGTAAATAAGATGCTGTCCAAACCCACCTGACCTTATATACTGTAAAAGTAACCCCCCGCCTCCCGCCCCCCTTTTTTTGCAATTAAAAAAAAAAAGCTGAGTTCAATGTTACATGCCACACCCAATCCTGATTACTGTTGAATCAAGAAATAATGTTTCTGATAAAGTCAAACACGCTAAAATATCACACATCAGGCCGTGATCTAAAGAAACAGATGAGAATGAAAGTCATTAAGATTTTTTAAAAAATGTACAGATATGCAAAAAAAAAAGTTTAAAAATCATTTTCACAGCACTTTAACATCCATTCAAATCAAAACATTTATTTAAAGTACAAAACATCTATTTAAAGTACATATACAATACTGTAGGACCATGGTTCCCAATCTGGGGTCCACAGCTCCCTCTAAAGGGTGGGTCAGACAGCGTACACAAGGGTTTTCTCCATTTTTATTAGGATAATAATTCCACACTTACTGTATAATTAAAAGTCTGAATAGACAATTATTTAAAGAGATCAATTTATTCTTTTGTTTTGTGTACATGGACTTTGTTGTGAGGGAGGCTCAGTTTTTCTTATTGTAGGTACTGTACAAGCGTGGGGGGGGCTTTAAGGACATAAAGGTTGAGATGCACTGCTGTAGGATGAGAAAAAGCAGAGAAGAATTAATCATATTATGTAGAGCATTAATTTCATATTCACAGTAGTGCAGAGCTTTTGAGGGACTTTGGGACTGATTCTCTAATAAATAACACTTATTACATAAACTACATACTCATAGAACAAATAAAGGCTTTAATCATTTGCTAAATGAAAAATTTATTAAATGTTGGATTGCAGAGTTTTCTTTGGGCACTGAAAGTACGGCTTTCAGTCTCACGGGGGAGCTGGTTAGTTTTCTACAACCGCCGCGGTTTCTAACATAACTGTCTGCAGTCTATGAACTCTAATCATGCCAATATATGCATTTATCTGATGTCATTGTAGCGTATCAAGTATAGTTTTACAGTTGGCTTTTAGAGTAAACATGTTTTTAATAAGAGATGCATACGAAGTTGTGATCCATCATATGTAGCCTCGTATCTCAGAACTGCCTAGTTTACCATTCAATGTAATAAAGTGATGTGTAAATGTCAACTAAAAACATCAGTAACATGTGTTTATGCTCAAATAAACATTCCTCATGATTTCATTCTCTATTGTGAACTGGGTTGTGAAGGTGGTTTGTTGAGAGTTGAGAGTAATGTCTATTTTCTCATTTTCTTCCCCCTTTTCCAATTTGTGCCAATAAACAAAGTTGAAATTACACTCATATCACATGTGATATCCGATCGGTTTTACATACAAACTGTCTCTCATGAAGACCTTACCAGGAAAGCAAGACCAACACTTACCTCTGCTGCATTGGAGAAGATCATTCAGCCTCAGAAATCMCCAATTAACAAGCAGCACCTCAGATTAGAGCCGTTATGAAGCTTTACAGAGCAGAAGTAGCAGATATACATCTCAATATCAACTGTTCAGAAATTTTTAAGTGCTAGTCTATATTGTTAAAACAGATATTAGAAAGGAAACCTCTCCTGACTGATACTCCTTGATTTTGTATCTGCGTAAGCTTTATAGCAATAGTAATGATTCTGGAGCAGGTTTTGGTTGGCAAATGTGGCCTTGGAGCGTCAAGCTGAAGATAAATCTCAGAAGTGATTTGTTACCTGATTTACATCAGCTCTAAAGAGGTGTATAGGTGTAGTTAAAGGACAAGCCAAATTCCACTATAAGCCTGACCCTAAAAGCACTTGAAACATCTGAGTATAAATCAGGCATGGAGAAAAAAGAAGTGAACTAGCAAGGAAACACCTGTGGGAATGGAGCGTGTAGAGAAATTCCGGTCACCTTGTCCAGTCTGTCTCAGTTTCTAATGCCCAGGTTTATATTTCTTGAAGCTCCTGACGTTTGATCCAAATATTTCCATCTGCAGATCCTCTAAAATGATGCAATATTTTTTATGATGTACTTGCTTGCTATTCAATAAATAACACTGTAAAAAGGACTGCAAATGCAAATATAGACTTGGAATTCTGAGCTTTTAAGGATTGCTGTATGTCTGTGAATGACGCATGATCCCGACTGACGAGGTGACTCGGAGCCAACTGCTGTCATTTCTAAAAAATTCAGCGAGTGAAATGCCTGATCCTTGAAAATCATGATATTTCGAAATATTTTGTTGCGATTTTATTATGTTGGCTTTGTCTCTACAATGTACTCTAATTTTCAGAAAAAGAACAAATGCCCCGCCTTTATTTGCATTCTCTAGATTTGCTTGTTTGTTTGCATTGGAAAGGCTATTTGAATGTAAATGCTTCTATGGTCTTAAATTATCTGTTCTTAGTGTGAAAATTTAACAGTTCAGAGGAAGAAACGCACACTGCGTTTTTTTTTCTGCAGGTTAATTTTTTTGTTAGATGTGAAAAATCCCGAAAGGTTCCATACAATTATGTTAAATATTTTTCTATTTATACATGAACACTTTTACTGCAAAACGAGAGATCATTTTTGCACTTTTTTTCAAATGAAGTAAGAAGTATTGCAAACTAATTTTCCGCAAGTTTCCTTTGAGTCACAGGGTTAAAAACCACAAATTTGTTTTGGCTGAGTGTGAATTTCATGTGATTTTGCAAAATGCTATAAATTGATCACTCTCAGTTTTGTCCCAGTGGATAAATCAGTTTGCAGTTGTGTTTGTGATTATTTAACTATACAGTTTAGTATAAGTATTATGTTGATTAGGTTTTAATTAAGAATGAAGCATCTCTTGTGTGAAGGTGATTATGAGTCCAACATCAAATAGTGAGAACAAATTAGAGCAAGGAAAAGAAATTCCTCACAAAACATTTTTAATTACAAATATTGAGAAAGATTTACTGCTCTACCAATTTTTGTTTCACTTACAAGACAAGATATTATAGAACAGGTACAACAGGTATAACAACTGCGCATACATCAACAGACCAAATATATTAAATACTGTATAAGCCCAATAAAGTGACCCCTGGCTTGAGCAGCCAAAAAGGTTTGTCCTACATAGTTTTGTTAAGTATATACTGTAATATGGTGTTTGCCCCACATCCAAGTCAAGAAGTGATGTGTTTGGTGTGTGTAAGGTTCCTGGAACCCCGGCCAGCCAAATGAGGGGAAAGATGAAGGACCATGTGGAGTTTTGTCTATCTACTAGTCATGGGTCATTTATGAATGAGTCTTTAACGTGACTCAGGAGAACGAGTAGTCTCGGAGAGTGATTCGTTCATTTTCTACTGAGCGCATGAGAAACACATCGCAAAACCTCTGTAGGTTATGTACATGGAAGAGAAATGAGTAGTTACCATTGAGTTTTTGGTCCGAATCGTTCGTTCTTTTGTAACATGATTCCCATAGACGCTATGCCACGCAGTACACAGGAAACGGAATTGAACGGTTCTTCTCAATAAGTCTGCTACTCCTAGACATTCGTACTTTTGACACATGACTCCCATAGAAGCTGTGCAGTGAAATAGATTTTAAAAAACAAATGACTCTGACCAGAAGATATGATAGGCAGAGCTGCTCATTCTGTTTATAATGTGTCCTTTGCTGCATTGTAATATTTTCATTAGAGGAACTATATCCAAGATTTGTGTATGTAAACGTTTTGGGGGTCTGTTGAATGAAAATATAACATTTAATTTTATTTCTGATCAAAAGAACAAAATGAACTAAATTATTTTTAAAAATTTGATTTGAAGATTTGCTCATTTTGATGAACGAGATTCAAAGAACTGAGTCATTAAAATGATTCAAACTTCCCATCCCTACTATCTACCTCCAATGCCCAATTCACACAAGCTGAAAGTGACAGTAGTCAGTCAGTAATTTTGTGTTCACATTATGAGTCTCTGAAGAGTCTCAGACTCAGTCCTTTTTTATGACATGTTTGACTGATGAGAATTTGTTGTTTGCAACACAACTTCTTTCAAATTATAAAGTAATGTAGTTACAAACGGCTACTTGAGAATGTGAGTTACAGGAGAGTTACAGGAAGTTTCTGTAAAACAAATGAAGCAACAAGAAGAGGAAATTTTGTTGCTTAAACAGCAAGACAACAAACCTCTGCTTCATACGATTGGTGTAATTACTTGGCAGAGATGAAATACATTAATTTATGTTTGCTCTATATACACGAGGTGGTATCAAAAAGTCAACAGGCAACAGATGGCATGCACGCACAGTGCAGGTCAGTGTGACAAAAAACATTGTCCTGTGTACATGCAACTGGTGCTATTCTGACCACGTCTGCTATTTCATCACAAAGAGTGAACATGAGATTTTTCGTGAAAGTGGGCATGGGACGACCAGGATGGAAGATTGATTGAACTGTAGATACTTCAGGCATGTCACATTCAGAGATCTTTGACATGATTCGCAAGTTCAATGAGTTGAACATCACTGAAAAGTGACGAGAGATCAGGAAGACCCCCCTCCCACCCCCCCACCCTGAGACGAAGCAACAGTCTTCACAGTGGAAGAGCCCGTCATCTTAACAACTAAAAAAGCTGAGGCAGGTTTGCAGCTTGACCAAGTACATGTGATATTCGTGGCATTGTGCAGCAAGAATTCATCCCCAGGGACCAGACGGTCAATAGCAAAGTTTTTAAGGCATCTGAGGGATAACGTGGTGAAAAAAAAAAAAACAGAGCTAATCTCGAAACTTTTTGATACCCCCCCCCCCTCCTCCTGCACACACACTACACAGAAACTATTGCCTTTATCTTAGACTCAATATTGCTACTGCCTATTTTAAGAATGACCAAACAAGTGCTTTAGGTAAAAAAAAAAAAAAACAATGACGTTTATAACATGAAATGTTTTATTACATAAATTTGGAAGCGTGCTTGTTGTCATAAATAAAGTTATGTAATACTGCAGCCGCGCGGAACCATTTTGAGCGCGTTCATGTCGGACGGTTAATAGTGTTGCACACGGAGCGGAAGCGGAAACAGAAGACCAGCAAACCAGTGTGTTACAGATTTGTAAACGAGTTTATTCTCATTATTTAAGGAGCATAAGATGTTTTAGACTATTAATAGTCGGCGTTTCAGAGGTGGGTTCTGTTATTGGATTTTGTATTAAAATATTTTTATAATAGTTCGTAGTTAATAGTTACTATATAATGGGTATGTATTATTTTATTAGGCAGATAATTTACTTCTACCTAATTAGCGTTAATCAGTTATATAACTATTTAAAATAAACATTGCAATTATTATTATTATTATTATTATTATTATTATTATTATTAAAACATTTAAGGCAATAAACTACAGGTCAGCATGCTATAAATAATACGTATCGCAATTCCTTTATATAGCAAGTCATCTATCACAACACTGAATAGTCTATCTATCACAAAATAGACTCCAAAACGATTTTTAAAATAATTTTTAAATGCACATGTTTGTATTCGAGGTTTTAAAATGTTGCAGTTCCTTTATGATCCTGCAGGTGGAGTATTATAAAGTATTTACAGTTGTTAGTTACAGGCAACACAGCGCCCCTTGTGGTAGGTACGCATGATTAAAGTTCGAGTAGAATGGTAATTAAATCTGAAAAAGAAAAAACAGGAAAGAAAAGACATGTTGATGTGGTAAAATAGGAAATAAATAGACATTAAACCTCACTTAACCTTATTTATGTTTCCTCTCGGCACCGGCTGCTTTAAAATCCAAAATGATTTTCTTCTTGTTACTGTCCTTGCTAACATTCTTGGGACCCATGGTGCTGTGTCTTCGCTAAATCTTGCACAAAAAAATATGTAAACTCAGTTCACTTGGCTTTCACGCATATGCGAAACGCAAACGGGATGCACTGGTGCAAACAAGTTTTAAGCGGCTCCTAGTTGTATGTGCACCTTAGTCGGTGTTCGGCTCGGTTCATTCAGTCATATGCCGAAAATGCTTCACATGCTGAGGAAAATTTCTTGCAAAATTTCAGTTCTTAAGGTGAAAATTCTTAAGGTGGGGCGTTCATATGCCGAGGTACCGCTGTACTTAATTTACAGATGTGTGCAGGCCAGTTTTCTAGTTTYGCYGTCGCACCTCACGGCGACGGTATGCAGTTGCTGGCTTTGACCACTGAGTGGCGCTATATAACTATAGACCGACGCGTCAGAMCTYAKTTHRTTCTCTYARGGATTAATGAGCCGCAGCTCCTTTAGAGCTGCACGTAGTAGCGGATAAAATCAAGTGTAACATTGTACTTAAATGAATTCATAATAACAATACTAAAATTACAGTACAAATGTAGAATTAAATTTTATTAG